>PVHP010010740.1:0-46872 GCA_004024765.1 Zapus hudsonius | reverse complement strand
CCCCCCCCCCAAAACACAGCTCCATTGATGTTCTAATACCCAAGCTGCCATCAGATGGAGATCAGTCATTCAGAACACATTTGTTTGTGGGGGACACCATGATCAAACCATGACAGTCTACCCCTGGCCCCCAGAAACTAATAATCCTACATGCTGTAAAATACAGTGCTTTCAGTTCAACTCTGTAAGTCCCCACAGTTTTTCTTTCAACTGAGACATTATACCAAAACCAACAACCACAGATCATTCACACTGCAAAAGATAGCAATGGGCATGGCAAAGACAGATTGAATCAATACAAGATTTAAAACAAACAGGGCAACCTCAAACTCTAAATCCAAGTCCAATAATTCTAACCAGCAACAAGTCTCTTTGAGATCTGATTCCGCCCCTCCAGCTTGGCTACTCAGTCTGGGAAAACTTCATCCAGTGCTGGCAGCCATCCATAGTCCTGGCATTTCATTGTGTCTCCACTGCCACCCATGGTTCATCCTCATGGTTCCATCGGGCCATCCAGCACACCTGCTTCACACCGCCCATGGCTAAAACTCGTGTTGCAAGTCCAATGACCCTCTCTTCCTGCATTTATTATACCCCATAGTAACCAGGTGGGCTACCAACTTGTTACCAACTTGTTAATCCAGGGGGAACAAAGCATTCAGGCCCCTTGCTTCAAGAGTCTGCAATCTTCCTGCTGTCCCAATGCAGATCACCTGGCCCAGTCTCAATGGTTGTCATCTCTCAAACAATTGTAGCTGAACAGGCAGAAGTTTCGACCCAGATATCCTTCTGTGCCATCTCCATCTGCTCACACGAGTCCATTTCCACACAAAGCAACCCTGCACCAGTTCTCAAGACACAGGCAGGCACAACACAGCAGCCTCTCATGCAAACTGCTTCTAGCACAGTCCTGACAAAGTTCTTTCTCACCCCTGTAAGCCAAACCTCACAGTCCATAGTTCTCACTGCATTCAGGTCTTTCAACTCTGACCAGAATGGTTCATCAAACTGTACTTACAGCTCTGCAAGGCATCTCTTAGGCCAAGGTTTCAAATCTGTCCACATTCCTCCTGCAGATCAGTTCCAAAAGGCCCAAAGCCATAGAATCAGGGTTCTAGCAGCAACAGACCCTATATCCTGGTACCAAATCTGTTGTAGTCAACTTTCTCTGTTGCTGCACAGAAAGAACCTAACCAAAGCTGCTTGTGGAGGAATGGGTTTATTTGGCTTATGGACTCTAGAGGAAGCTCCATCAAGGTAGGGAAAACAATGGCATGAGCAGAGGGTGGACATCACCTCCACCATAGCACTGCAAACAGCGGCAGGAAGGTGTGCCAAACACTGGCAAGGGGAAGCTGGTTTATAACCCCCATAATCCTGCCCCCAACAACACAGCTCCAGCGAGGTTCTAATACCCAAACTGCCATCAGCTGGGGATCGATCACTCAGAACACATTCGTTTGTGGGGGACACATAATCAAACCATGACAGGTGTTGTGGTGGAAACCCATAATCCTAGCATTTTTGGAAGCAGGGGCAGGAGGTCCCACTGAGTTTGAGGTCAGCCTGAGCTACATATTAGGTTCAAGGCCAGTGTGAGCCACATAATGAGACCCAGTTTCAAAGACAACAAAAGGCTGAGGATGTAGCTCAGTTCTTGCCTAGCACGTGCAAGGCCCTGGGTTTGATCCCCAGCACCACACAGAAACCAAAACATTATCAAGCTGGGCATGTTGACACAACCTTGTGAGCCTGGACTGTGGAGACTGGGGGCAGGAGGGTAGTGAGTTTGAGGCCAGCCTGGGCTACATGCATAGTAAGACCCTGTTTTTAAAACAAGTCAAAAGCTCATTGGGTCAGAGAACTTTGACAGACTCTTCATTGCTAGTGTCCACCATTTCAAAAACCTCCTGTAAAGATTCCCTGTCTAATCCTGCATAATTTCTGTCATTTGATAATAAGGTCACTTTTTAGTGAAAAAGGGCAGAAAGTACAGTGATCCTATGAGCTTCTCCAAGTTGAATGTCAGCCCCTTGGGTGAAGAGCAAAAGAACATCTTTGTCTTGGAGAGCTGTCTCTGAGAAGCGTTCTGAACTTTACAGATGAGAAGCATTGAGGAAACAGATTTTATTTTTCCCCTTTCCTTTGACAAAGTATCAATTAAACTAGGACACAATTCCCTGTCCTAAATTATAAATTAATGTAGCCTGTCACTGAAAAGCAATTTTTTTCAGAATGGTTTTTGAAGAGAATGTAATTTGGGTGGATTTACAACTCCTGCTTTGGGTTTAGGAACCTCAGCCACTATGAGTTGCTGTACAGAGCAGAGGCTCACAACCCTAGCTGCACACTAGCCTGGTGGGCTTTCAAAATTACAGTAGCAGCTTGGGGGTGGACAGAGCATGTCACTGGTCTCTCCTCTTTTTTATTGGCCTGCATTATACACAGTAATGGGTTTCATTATATCTTCATATGTGTATCTATGCAGTTTGATCACATTCAGCCTTCCCTCTTCTCTCCCACTCCTGCTGATTCCCGTTCTCTTCCAACTAGGCCCCAGCTTTCATGTTTGTGTGTGTGGGGGGTACCCCAATGAGTTGTTTATGGGAGCCTGGATGAGGGGTTATTTAGAGGAGGAAGAGAATAAAATGCTTCCCCAACCAACTATTAATTCCCATAGAGCTTGAAGGGGGTGGGGGTGGGCCTTATGAGCCCCTCCCCCTAAGCTAATAACTCTGTGATACTATTGGGCAGCAGGATGAGAACATGACAGCAAAGGATATTTGCCTCTAGAGGCTTAAATCTTAGCCAATCTTTCAGGATGCACTGATAGAAAGTAATAAGAAATATTACCAAAAGTTTAAAAACCATAAATTTTACCATTTATATTAGTTTCTTGTTGCTATTATATCAAATTATCATAAATCTAGTGGCTTGAATCACCACCAGTTTATTAGTTTATTAGCTAGTATCCTGGAGGTTAGAAGGCTGAAATGAGTCATTGATGGCTGGTTAGGTTGGAGGCAGAACAGCCCTCCTAGGGAGCAGTGGGGACTTTATTTCCACTTCTGACATCTGAAGGCCTCCCATGTTACTGCACTGGTTGCCCCATCACTGTGACCCCGGCTCTGTCCCTTCAGCCTCCCTCTTCTGAGGACCCATGTGATTGCATCGGCCAATTCAGGTATTCTAGGATCATTTTCTCATGGAAAAACCCTTAATCATAAGGCAGGGCGTGGTGGTTCATGCCTTTAATCCCAGCATTTGGGAGGCTGACGTAGGAGGATCCCTATGAGTGACAGGTCAGCCTAGGATAGAGTGAGGCCCTTTTTCAAAGAAAATTAAAAAATAAAGTAAGAAGAGAAATCCTTAATCACCTTTGCAAAGTCTCTTCTGGAGCTAGGTGTGTTTCAGTAGCCTGGCATGGGTAAGGTCTTCAGTTCAGTCCCTAGCTCTGCATAAAGAGAAAAAAAAAATCCTCTTGCCACACCAAGTACTAGTCACAGGTTCTGCGGGTTAGGAAGTGGACGTTTTGGGGTTGGGGCAAATATTCAGCTACTGTACTACCTTAACAATAATTATCTTTTTCATAATTTCCCTTCTAGTCTTTAATATGCATTTTATTTGCATGTAATCATTCATACATACGGTTTTCCATTCTTAGTCTCCTTTACAATAATAATTATTTTTTCAATAATTATTTTTTATATTTTTACATTTATTTGTCTGTGTGTGTGTGTGTGTGAGAGAGAGAGAGACAGAGAGAGAGAGAGAGGGAGAGAGAGAGGAAGAGAGAGAGAGCGAAGGCATGGGCGCAGCAGCACCTCTTGCCACTATACAGACTCCAGACGCATGTGCCACTTTGTGCATCTGGCTTTATGTGGATACTGGGGAATTGAACCTGGCCCATTGGGCTTTTTAAGCAAGTGCTTTTAACTGCTAAGCCATCTCTCCAGCCCTGTGTCATATTTTCTTATATCGTGCATATCTTTGCCCTGTTGGATATTTATGTTTCTGATTCTTTATCATTGACTGATCAAGCTGTAATATTTTTGTTTATTAGATAGATTGCATGCTATGAGAGTCCTGAGCTAAAATGATAAGCAGTTTTATAGTGTTTAACTCAAACTGCGAGACTGCAGTTTTGAAAAGTGCTAACCAATTTGCAGCACTATCAGTAAAGTAGGAGATTGTCATGTCATGGTCTTGGCAGATATTGGTTATTTTAAAGACTTTTACAGTGGTTAAAGGCATTTGCTTGCAAAGCTTGACAGCCTGGGTTTAATGCTCCAGTACCCACATAAAGCCAGATGGACTAAGTGGCACATGCATCTGGAATTTATTTGCAGTGGCAGGAGGCTCTGGTGCACCTATATTCTCTTTCTCTTTCTCTCTGTGTGTCTTTCCTTTCTCTGCCTCTTTCTGTCTCTCTCAAATAAATATTTTAAAAAGACTTTTATTAATTATATATAAAATGTTACCCTGATTTAAATGTAATTTATTTGAATATGTTTCTATAGTTTCTTGTGGTGTTGTAATTCATTCATCTCAAGAGCTTAATTGTCTTATCACTAACCTTTATGAGATATTTACATAGTGAAACTTTGTCTTATGTTTGAAGCACTTTTTTCAACACAAGTTTTTAACTTGAAATGTTGCTGGTTTTCTTTCTTTGTCACTGTGCTTTTCTCTACACTTAAATTTTTCCATGTAACCAAAGTTTGTAGTGAACATCCAGTTCTGTTTTCTTTGACTTCTTTGTGACTTAGTCACTGACCTTAGCAGAGTCTAACAAGCTAAGAAGTTCAAGGTCTTCAGGTATAATTTGTCAGAATTGGAAATGGCTTTCTAGAAGGACTGGAGACGAAATCTAGCAATTTTTGCCTAGGTTTAAGATGTTGTTGTCCTTTGCTGGAAGGTTGATTCCCTATGCTGTCATGTCATGTATTCATGCAGATAATTGAGAATTAGAGTAAGCCATCTTAGTTCATGATAAACAGACCAAATGCACTTTAATTACATTCTAATTTATTATCTGGTGAAAGTATCTTGCTAACAAATCAGCCCGGATATGACTTATTGGATAGCCTTTGCACTTAGAGGAATAATCAGCCTGTAATCAAAAACAATATGGACCATTCATCTTCTGGATTGCTATTATATTTATTGCCCTCAAATGCCTGTGCCGAGTCTCTTTCCTGTTTGTTTCCCATTTCATGACTTGTCGGCCTCCATCCTGCCTCCTGTTAAGTTTTCTGTGAAATAAGGGGTAGGTACATTCCTGGGAACAGAGTTCTGTTATTTTATCATAGGAATAAAGTGTATTTTCCTCCAGTAACAAGTAAAATACAGTGTTACCATAATAAACTAATAGGTGATTTATCCCCCTGCTACCCTG
This sequence comes from Zapus hudsonius, assembly GCA_004024765.1. Lineage (NCBI taxonomy): Eukaryota > Metazoa > Chordata > Mammalia > Rodentia > Dipodidae > Zapus > Zapus hudsonius. Next base: position 41,474 of record PVHP010010740.1, on the reverse strand, counting down.
GTAAGAATTAGTGCAGTTCTAATTCTGCAAAAAAATATAAACACTGCCCACCAGCATAGCCATGACCTTTACTATTCTCTGGTACTTCTGGTTCTAAAAAGGGGGCATGTAAAGTAAACTACCAACTAGACAGCATCTAGCAGAGAATTGATACCCGAGGGTAGATGTTACCAAGTGAGTGCAGATCTCTGATGAAGTACTTTCATCATTCTACCACTTCCCACTGATGGCATGCTGGACACTTGCTCGGACACTGGCTCCACAGAATGACTGAGAAGCTTTCATACTGCATTTTCTCAATTGAGGAAAATCTTCTCATTGACTCAAATCTTGAGCAATACTTTTTTGGGCATTGTAGTTGGATAAAAGGTTTGCATATGTTGACTCTGTGTGTGTGTGTGTGTGTGTGTGTGTGTGTGTGTGTGTGTGTGTGTGTGTGAGGCCTTATATAGGTAGGCACACATTTTATGTGGTTGACAGTGTGTATGTGCCTGCAGGGGCTGAATGACAGTTTCTGGGATTCATTGAGGGACAGCAACTCTAGGTTGATGGAGAAGTCCCATCTAAAGGAAATACCCAATGAGTGAGGACACCAGTGTTCTCTGGGCTCTGCACACTTGTGCATAGGGAACACATCACACAGATGACACACCCCTAAAACATTATAGGGACATAAGACTTACGAACTGACTCAGCCTAAATGACACAGAAGCACTGCAGAATAAACATTCTTTTCATTTGTTCATAAAATGTTTCCTTAGGTCAAGAAGCAAGAAGGCTTTAAAAAATTAATACATTCAACAATTTCTAAATCACAAAATGTATACACTAGCCCAAAACAAATTGAATTTGAATTTACTAAGGTCAAAGATACCTGGGAAATTCTCATATTTAGAGATTAAACAGGTCTATTAAAGAATTTATGGGTAAAATAAGAGGTCACATGGGAAGTTACATATTTTGAATGAAAACATAAAATACCACATGTCAATTTGTGGGTTGCAGCTAAAGCAATACTATATAGACATGTGTTAGTCACCAAAGTAAGCTTCAATCAGCAGAGGAAAGAAGAACAAACCCAACCCAAACTGAGGATGGAGGGCACTAATAAAGGCAATAGAAATTAGACAAACAGCTACAGGGGCTGGGAGGTGGCTCAGTGGTTAAAGGTGCTTCCTTGCAAAGCCTGGTTGTCTGGGTTTGATTCCCCAGTAGCCACATAAAGCCAGATGCACAAAGTGGCGCATGCGTCTGGAATTTCTTTGCAGTTACAAGATTCCCTGACCTGCCCATACCCACTCACTCTCTCTGCCTCTTTTGCTTTCAAATAAATAAACATATTAAAAAATAAAAACAAAACCAGAGAAATAGAAAATAGACAAATAATGGAAGAAAATATCAAATCAAATTCTGAGTTTCTTTAAAAGATTAGCAGACCTAGCAGTCTCGAAAGGGGCATTGAGAAGAGTACAGATGAGACATGGCAGCCCCATGTGGGCATGAGGACAGTGCTGGACCTAAGCTTGAGATCTACATGGAGCTCTCTTAGGTCCCTAGAGTTTGCTCAGATTTATGACATCTGGATTAACAGGAGAGGGCAGAAAGGGCAAACCAGAAAAAGTCTTTGACCCCATTTCTTCACTGAAGACTTAGGTACTTTGGAAGCCTTGCACATCATAGTGATTTTTCACTCTCAGAGTAAAGCTAATGAATTGTATTTAAGGTACTTTAATCACTTTTCAGCCTTATGGCTAGGATCAAGTGTTAGTTTATGTATGAAGGACATGAGAGCTGGACATGGTGGCCCGCTTCTGTGATTCCAGCACTCCAGAGGCAGATACAAATTGGAGGCCAGCCTGGGCTACATAGGAAGACCCTGTGTCCAAAGAAATAAAAGTAAAACAACAAAAAACATGGCATATCATAGTCAGCCACATGCCACTGGAATGAACCTCTAAATCAGGCACAGTTATGGGAGGAAAGGATTTTTTGAAGCTACAGATCCAGGGGAAGTTGATGCTTAGTTCCATGGTCATCTTTAAAGTTCTCAAAAAAAAAAAAAAACTTCTGTTGTAATGATTAAGTTTTGTTGTCAAATTGATTTGTTTGGTAATCCACAGTAATCTTGGGTGGGTCTCTGAGGTTCTATAATGGCAAAAGAGACTGGCCCCCTTCCCCCTTTCAAACAGAGACCCCCCAGGTCCAAATAGAGAAGCCATCACCAACACCACATACACACACCAACAAACAGGCAGGGGGTTGGGGGTGGGAAGGGAGGAAGAAAGAGATTTCCTTCTCCTTGAGCTTTCTTACATCCTACCCCCTACTGAGAGAGCTGCCAACTCTGGAGGAAGACTTCACTTTGGAGGAGGGTCCTCCTTTAGTTAATCCTTTCTATAAGCAACCTCAGAGACTCACCCAAGGTTACTGTGGATTACTAAACAAGTCAAATTGACAACGAAATTTAACCATCATAACAGAAGTTTTCTTTTGAAAATTTTTAAGATGACAGTGGAACTAAGCGTCAAGAAAAATATGCACTGCTTTAGTGATTTCCTCCCCACTTCCCCTTTAAGGTGATTTTTAAATAGTGAGTATAACTTTTTCCCCTGTTAACTTTGACTGCTGCAATGTCTGACCATTGTTATTCCCTCTGCCCAGTAACTATAGGCAGTGTGGCAGAGGGGCTGCATATGGTGGTTGGATAGGCCAGTAGTTACAAGTTTGGGCAATATTAAAGCACATGAACCGGTCTGTTTATTTTCATTTGAGGTCCAGACTTTTAGTTAGATAAATGTTTTATGTTGTTATGTTGTTGATGAAGGAGATTAGCTGGGTTTAACTCTCAGATTATTTTTAATAAAAGGAGCGCCTTGATAAATATTGGTGTGATATTCACATTTTAAAAGATTTTTTTTATTTATTTATTTTTTCGAGGTAGTGTCTCACTCTAGCCCAGGCTGTCCAAAAACTCTCTGTAGTACCAGACTGGCTTTGAACTCAGCAATCCTCCTACCTCTCTTTAGGGTTTTTTAAAGAAATTTTTCTTACTTGAAAAGTAGCTAAAGTACTTTAAATATTTCTATTTATTTATGACACATGTGCATCTGCCATGAAATCCCTGGGAAACAGAACTCTGGGCCTGTAGGCCACATAAGCCCCAGCTCCTAAAGTGCTTTGCATGAAATGTTTATTATTAATGTGCCTGACAAAAAGATGTCTAGATTTTTTTTAAACTGAATGTTAATTTCTAGGTTGTAGGCTATAGAGGGATTTCCCTCCCTTACATCTTTTTACTTGTTTGAATTGACTAAATCTTAAAATAATGAACATGTACCATTTTTAAAAAATATATCAAGCATCCAAAAAGTACTTATATAAGCCAAGAATGGTGGTTCATGCTTTATCCCCAGTACTAGGCTGATACAGGAGTATTCCTGGGAGTTCAAGGCCAGCCTGGGCTATAGAGTCAGTTCCAGGTTAGCCTGGCCTAGAATGAGAGACCCTGACTCAAAAAATAAAAATACACATGAATATTGAGTAAATGAACAAATAGGATTTTTTTTTTGTGGGAAAGTAAGGGTAATAATTATAGTATGTTGGATTTAGTCATAAATATACATTGATATATATTGAACATGCTAGAAAATAATTTGGGCAGTAATTCTAGTTTATTGCCTCACACATGGATGTTTATACTATATTTACATACCACAAATCCTCTAATGTCTATAGACACCAACCTTCACATACTGCTGTGGAAGGGAGGGAGGCATAAAGACAAAGATTTGCATTTATATGATTTTTGTACCCATTCTGCAATACCCTCTCCCCCTTTGGACCAGAGACTATTTCTGGTAACAGGAAGACTAAGGGGTGATATCAACCTTTATCACTGCAAACATGGCTTTACAAAGAATTAGTTTAAACACACAGTGTGTTAGCTAGCAGCCAGCATAGAGGGAGGTGATTAGTGTTTAGTACTTTTGTTCCTTATCATAGCATTGTTGGTATTTCAAACACTTCTTTCTTTGGTTTCCTTCTCGTCTCATTAGGCATAGATATACTTATGGGCCTCTCATTTCACCACTGACATTAGGAGTAAGGTGGGCTTTTTTTTTTCTCAGTAGCCACATTGTTCTTAACTTTTCTACATAAATGGAAAACCTAAGCCCAAAACATAAAATGTGGATGGAAAGGAAGTTCTTAGTATTAAAAAGTTTTAAAATCACAGATCAGTTTTTCCTTCTGTATTTTTCACTGATACAATTCTAGGTATCTTTTTTTAAAACAGTGATTTGTATTGTATACAGTTACCAATTGCAAAAGGATTCTATCATAAGATTTTTTTGCTAATTACTAACAGGTTTATTTCTTCTCTGTTTTTGGAGGTGGGTATAACTAGAGATCGAACCTAAGTCCCTCTATGCTAACCATGTGTTCTACCACTGAGCTGTTACCTTTGCCCCTATTCTCTAGATTAATATATAATATATATTTAGGCAATATCTCACTCTGTAGCCCGAGCTGGCCTGAAACTTGCTGTGTAGATCAGGCTGGCCTTGAATGTGTGGTGATCATCCTGCCTCAGAGTGAAAGTAGACTTTGCTCATACACCAAATAAACCTAATGACCTGGTTCTTTGAAGTTTATATCTATTTTCTTGGCTAATTTTTAATGTACTTTTTACTTTGGAGTAACTTCGTATCTCCACAAAAGCTGCACTGATATTACAAAGATTCCCATGTGCCCCCCACCAGTTTGCCCTGTTGTTAGCATCCTGCATAAGCAGGTCACGTTTGTTAGAACTAGGAAGTCAATAGTGCGTCATTGTTAACTAGACTCATGACTCTGTTCAGATTTCACTAGCTTTTCTGCTAATATCCTTTTTTCTCTTCCAAGATCGAGTTCAGGGTACATTTCATTTAGATGGCATGTCTCCTCTGTTTCATGACAGTTTATCAGTCTGTCCTTATTTTTCATGACTAGTGTTTTTCAGGCGCTTTGGTCAACTGTTTTGTGGGTTGTCCCTTAGTTTGTGTTTTTTGGATGTTTTACTCATGTCACATGTACTGAAGTTGCACTTTGGGGGGAATATGTCTCAGAGAGTTCCCTTTCTTATTGTCTAATATCATTGATATATCCTTGATGGTGACCTTGATCATCTGTCCAAGGCAGTGCTTGGCAGGTTTCCCCACAGTACGGTTACCCCAACACCTAAGTCGAGCCTACCTTCAAGGTAAGGGAGGGGAGAAGAGAGAGAGAGATTGAGATTCACCTTCCAAGCTTGAGTTGTTCTTTTGGTTTTACCATTGAATAGAAGAGTTGGATTTATTTCAACTGAAATTTCTTTACTGAATACATGTGGAAAAAATGGCTTGCTGTAGAAAATAATAATGATTGTAACAGTGACTTTCAGACAGTGAAAGAAATCCAAATATGTTCTCATTTATCCAAGAATGACATTATTATGATCAATTCAAGTTACTGCTGTTTTGTTCCAATTCATTTAGTAAATGATAGCTTGCACATAGTAACTGTGTTTAGCCAGACTACCCCATCCGAGGGGCTAACTTGTGTTTGTTGTTTGGCTTTCACCCTGCTACAGAAGTTTCTGTGTGAAGGATGTTTTCAGTTTTAAAATATGGAACGTATAGTATCTCTTACGCTGGGTAATATTTGGAGGACTTCTCATCTGTTCTTTAAAATCTCTGGGTTTGACGGTACAGGGTTTTCTTGGCCTAGGAATTGCCCATCTTCATTTTTTTCTTTTTTCCGTCTTTTTTCTTATTGATTCTTGCTATTATTGTATTATTGCCAATTTCATGTTCTTCACGAGTATTTTCACTTTAAAATGGCACCTAATTCAACATGCCAGGAAGTATGTAACATTTACTTTGAGAAAGAACTGGAATGGTTGTGTAGTAGATCGTAGAGGAAACTTGAAATCATTCCATCAGTTGAAGCAAAATGAGAACATGGAAACAAACCTGCAAACAGTTTCTGGGCTACTTCCAGACTGGACACATTCAGTGTCATCTCAGACTTTTCCTTCTCCTCATGTTAAAAACATTGGCCCATTATCCTAAGTTGAAAACTGTACTAGCTTATAAAATAGTCCTTTCTTTTTTTTTAAATTATTATTATTATTTTTAAATATTTTATTTATTCATTTTCAAGCAGATGAGAGAGAGAGAGAGAGAGAGAGAGAGCGAGCACCAGGGCCACCACCTTGTGGGTCTGGCTTATGTGGGTCCTGGGGAATTGAACCCGGGGCCTTAGGCACTGGAGGCAAGTGCCTTAACCGCTGAGCCATGTCTCCAGCCCAAAATAGTCCTTTCTTACTGATGTTTTTTACAGAAAAATCTCATATTCATACTCTTCTGGTGATTGACATTTTCTTAATTCATTCAGTCCATCTATGTTTAAAGAGATTTAAAAAAAGGATTGTTCTAATTGTGACCCGGAGGTTATAGGCTTAGCAGTACCTAGTTTTTCTTAGCATCATCAAGAACTACCTTCCCTTCTGCCACTTGAGATGAGGTGGCAAAATAAATTATTTGAGAGTTGTTATCTGGAGGTCTCGAATTGATGTTTGCTAAATGGGGAAAGAAAAAACAGATACCTGAGTATCCTGCATTGTAACCAGAGAGGGAGAAATTAAAATTTCATTATTGTTTAATATGCACTTCCTTATCTTTGAAATATACTCCAGCTATGTATGCTTAAATGGCTGACTTAGCATTCAACATTGTAAAGCACACCCTGCTATCTTTGCAGATGCATTGAGTGCAAAGTTCCTAAAGGAAATTGCATACCCAGAAGCTTTGTTTGACTAATGAAGTCCTTCTGGGAGATCAGAGTCTGGTTGGTAGTGTGTTCTGATCTTTGAGTGGTCGTGTTTTCCTCAAATTGGGATCATTTGTAAAGGTGATCTTGTGTAACTGATTTAATAAGGAATTACTCATACTTTCTCCAAAATGTCCTAATAATCACTTGTGAATAGTCTCTGAATTGCCGTTTTTGCCATTAATGTGTGTTAATAATACCTGGACCTAGGATGACACTACTGAACAGTGTTAGCAAAGTCTACCCCCAAATATGTGACAGCTTTGTTGTGAGTCCAAACAAATGCATGATGTATATTTACCATATCACACTAAAAGCACAAAATCTTATAGTCCCATCATATTAACATAATGAGTTGGCGGTAGCTCAGTAACCCGAGTTTTTTGTTAAATCCATGTAATACTGTGCACTTGGCAAGCTTCTTTCCAGGGTATTTTTGTAATCTTCTCAAAACTCTTGAGAACAGATTTTTGTTCCAGTTGTAAGGATGTTGAGGCTTGGGTACGTTAAGTGTTTGTGTTGAATCAACTGTGTAGCAAATGTTCAAGCTGATGTGCAGTACACATTTGAGTCGTTTGACTTAAAAATCCAGTGTTCTAGGTGGAGATGACTCAGTGGCTAAAGATGTTTGCAGTGCAAACATGATGACCCAGAGTTCAGATCCCCAGAAGCCAAGTCATAGCCAGGGGCAGCACTGAGCCTCTATACATCCCAGCCTCTCATGGGGAGATGAGAGGCCGAGGCAGGTGAATCCCGGAAGTTCAGGTAGCCTGGAGTATGTGGTGGTGAACAACAAAAATAGACCCTGCCTCCAACAAGGTGGGAGATGAAGACCAGCACCCAGAGTTGCCCTGTACTACACACACACACACACACACACACACAAAACAAAACAGAATCCAGTGCTGTTTCTACAGCTGTCTTTGGTATCTGAAGAATAAAATGGACTAGGTATTTTCTGAGCTGAAGTGTCCTTTTGTTTCAACATTCTTGTATATTGCTGCCTTGTAAATGGCAAGTGAAATTTAGTTTAAGCCGTACAATAAAATTGTTAACACACATATATAATGATCTTCATGTCAGGAACAGAAAGGACACATTGAAAGTTTGTAAATATTTAAACATTCATCAAAGACAACAATGTATAGAACACTCTAATACAGAAGAGATATAAAGAAGACTAAAACAGGGATGGGGAGATGGTTCATTGGAGCGTGAGCACCTGAGCTGGGAATCCCCAGAACTCTAATACAGCAGAGTGAACGTCGATAGTCTCAGCACTCCTGTGGCTAGACGGGAGGCAGAGACAGAATCTCCCAGAAGCCTGGCCAACAAACACACAGGTGAACAGTGAGAGAGCATACCTCAAACGGTAGAAGTGGAGGACTGACACCTGTGATGTCTTGACCTCCACACATCACATGGCATGTGACCTGCATGCTGGAATGAGTGGAACCCCCCCCCCCGAAAAATAGCTGAGTAAAACAGAATGTTTCCTCAATTTGGTTATAATCTAATGGAACTGACTTAGATGATACAAATAGGTCGAGTAATGTTGAATAGAGGGGAAATTTGCAGAATGTGAGATGAGTTCAGAACCACTTGGACTCTAGGTTCTGACTTGAAAGAGAGAGTGAAAAGCATAGGCTCTGTTCACTGGTTCTGGGGATAAAAGGACCTATGGCTGTGATGACATGGTCTTGACCCAAGTGCAGTGATGTTCTGTTTCAAGTGAACTGTGGTAAAGAGTCATTTAGATGACTGTAGGTCTTAACATCTTCAGAAAGTTGTATGGGAGATCATTTAAATGAAGAAACTTTGCCACTATTTTTCTCTGAATTTGGGAAATCCCAGGGATATCAGTTTAGCTGGTAGCTAGTTGAGCAGCTGTGAGATACACTGGCTGTGATAAGAGCGTTTTATCTGAAGCTAGAGGATATTTATGCCTTGCTATGTAAAAAAAAAAAAATGTCTTTTAGGGACATGTGTAGGTGGGACTTGCATTGTAAATCCAGTTCTAATTATTGCTGTCTTCGGAGTGGGCTATTTGGTCCATTTACACTTGGTCTATCAGTATGTTTGGTATGTCATTTATTTTTCTGTTTGTTTTGTTTCATATGTTCCTGTTTCTCCGTTAGTCTTTTCTTTTGTGTAAATATCTTTCAGGGAACCATTTTAATTTGTGTTTTAGGTTTCTAAATGGAGTTCTGTTAGGTATGCCAGTCTAGCCTGGAGCTCATGATTCTCCTCCCTTAGCCTCCCAGGTGCTGGGGGACATGAGCTTGAGTTATTCTCTAATGATTGTTCTAGGAATTACAGTACCTATCCTAATTTATCACAGTCCGTTTTAACATAACACATAATTTCAGCATAGTAATAAAATTATTATAGTATATCATAATAATGAAATTTTGCTTCCATTTCTCCCTTTATTATTGTTACATATATTATAACCATATGTTGTTAAGGCATTAATACATTATTAGAAATTTTGTTCATTTATATTTTATATAAATTTTATAAAAAGAGAAGTGAGAAGATTTGTAGAATTTTTTTTCCCAACAAGCAAGGAACAGAGTAACAAAGACTTGGAAATGAATCACCCATGTTTAGCACCACTCACCAGTATACCTCCAAATTATTAACAAGGGGAAGCAAAAAAGAAATACCATCAACCCAGCAATCAGAACTTCATCAAATAAAGTCAAAGGAAAAACTTTCTCACTAATAACTTTAAATGTAAATGGCCTCAACACACCAATAAAAAGGCAAAGACTAACCATATTAGAAAATAATTGGCTGGAGAGATGGCTCAGTGGTTAAGGTGGTTGCCTGCAAAGCCTAAGGATCTGAGTTTGGTACCTACATAAAGCAGGTGCACAAGGTGGCACATGCATCTAGAGTTCGTTTGCAATGACTGGAGGCCCTGCTATGCCCATTCTCTTTCTCTCTGTAAACATGGTGGTGCATGCCTTTGATTCTAACACTCAGGAGGCAGAGGTAGGAGGATTGCCCAACTATCTGTTGTCTTCAAGAAACACACATCTAGCAAGGACATCCACAACCTGAATGTCAAAGGATAGAAAACAACCTACCAAGCAATTGGAAACAGAAAATAAGCTGATGTGGCAATTCTTATATCTGGTAACATATACTTCAAACCAAAGCTAATCAAAAGGGACAAAGAGAGACACTCACTGCATATTAATAAAGGGAACAATTCATCAGGAAAAAATGAATAATCGCAAACATTTATGGAATAAATATTTGGGGCTCCCAACTTGATTAAACAAATACTGAAAGGCAACAAATTTCAAACACAATAATAGTGGGAGACTTTCATACCCCCAAAATACATATTTAGACAGGTCCTTGAAACCAAAAATTATCAAAGATACTTCTAAGCTAAATTGTTCTATAGTCCATTCCATCCATGAGATAGGGAATACACATTCTTCTCAGCAGTACAGGGAAGCTTCTCCAAACTTGACCACATGGTACACCATAAAGCAAGCCTTAACAAATACAAAATAATTTGAGATTATTCTTTGATTTCTATAAGATCATAGTGGAATGAAACTAGAAATTAATAGCAAAAGAAACTTCAGCAGTTACACCAAACACTTGAAGACTGAACAGTACACTTGAGTGAATGGTGAGCCATTGAAGAAATCAAGGAGGAAATTAAAAAATTTCTAGAAATTAATAAAAATGATAAACTATTAGATCCTTTGGGATATAACCAAGGAGAATAAGAAAATTTATAGTCATAAGTGCACACATTAATACTTCTGAGGGGGCTGGAGAGATGGCTCAGCACTTAAGAGGCTTGCCTGCAAAGCCTAACGACCTCGGTTCCTCAGTACCCATGTAAAGCCAGATGTACAAAGTAGTGCATGCATCTGGAGTTCGTTTGCAGCAGCTGGAAGCCCTCGTATGCCCATTCTCCCTGTCTCTATCTGTTTCTCTTCTCTCTGAGTCTCTGCTTGCAATTAAATAAATGAAATATAAATATTTAAAAAATTCTGAAGGATCTCAAACAATCTAATGATGTAACTGAAGGTACAAGAAAAATAAGAGGCCAGTCCTATACCCAGTGGATGCCAAGAAATAAGATCAGGGCAGAAATTAATGAAATGGAAGCTAAAAGGACAGCTTACAAAATCAACCAATCCAAGAGTCAGCTTTTGAAAACGTCAGCAAGGTTGACAAATCCCTAACCAAGCTAACCAAAAGAAAGAGTGAGAGGACCCAAATCAATAAAATTAGATAGGAAAAGGGAGTTATTACAACAGACCCCAATGAAATCCAGAAGAGCATTGGAAATATGAAATTTCAAAAGGTTTGAAAACTATATGAAATAAATTCTTAGATACATATGACCTGCCAAAATTAAAGCCAGAAGGTATAAATAATTTAAACAGACCCATCACAAGTAACAAGACGGAAGCAGTAATTAAAAAGTCTCCTCACAAAGAAAAGCCTGGGGCCAGATGGATTCACTCTGAATTCTATCAAACTTTTATGGAAGATATAATGCCGACACCTGTCTAACTGGTCTATAAAACTGAAAAGGAAAGATGCTAACAAGCTCATCTATGACACTGGTATTGTCCTGATTGCAAAGCTCGTGAAGATGCAACGGCACCAACACAAAGAATATGTGTGCACTGAGGGGGTCATCAGTAAGGCAGGCACTTGACAAGGTTCAGCATGCCCTCAAGGTGAAAGTGGGGACTCCCAATTTCATAACATAGGTTCAGACACAAATACCCCGAAATGCCCTCTGTTTAGACTCCCCTTCTTTTTTGGTTGTTTTGCCTGTTTCTTGTTTGCCTGAGTATGTGGTGTGCAGCTGCAACACCTGTGTGCTGCTGTTTTCTCCGTGTTTGTCTGCCTTTCTAGCAGCTGCCCATGTGTCTGCACAGCGTGCTGATCAGCCAGATGGGTCAGAAGTGATGCCAGCAAGGCTTCCAGACTCTCCCAGTGAAGACTGGAATGCATTCCACTTAGTTGCTGTTGGGCAACCACTGTCTGCCAGGAATACACAGGCCTGTGCTAGGGTCTGCTGCAATGCACACAGCTTCTGGTCAGTCCTAAATGCTGGGGGTCTGTCCCCTTCTGACTGCTGAGTCCCGGCTAGTCTCTAGTTGGCTCCTCTGCTGTGAGGCTTGCTTGTTCAGACCATCTCTGCTTGCCCTGGGGATCATGGTTTCATTAAGCACTGAGCCCCTCTAGCCAAAGGCACAAAGCTGGTGCTTTTCCCAGCCTTCCCTTTCCTGATGGAATTACTATGATCCCAGAACTAGGAGAGGCAGAAGTAGCCCTGGAAAAGCTCCTAATTGTCCTACCAGAATTTCAGTGGTTTTCATGAAGTGTGTATGCCTTTGGTTGAATTGCATAGGGCCAAAGTTCCTTATTTGCTATTTTGTTGAGTTACATAGGTGCTTTCTGGGGAGAAATTGTCAACCAGCTGGTGTCATTATGATAGTTGGGATCTGAAAGCATTAGTAGTTTGGATTGTGTTACATTACATATGTGATTTTTGTTGTTGTTTGTTTGTTTGTTGAGGCAGGCTCTCCCATTAGCGTAACCTAGAAACTCAGTAACCCTGGCTAGCTTCAAACTCATGGTCCTACCTCAGCCTCCCAAGTGCTGGGATTATAGGTGTATATAACCTGTCATAGTCAGCCAAACGCTGCTGGGATGAATCTCCAAACCAAGCACAATTTGGGGAGGAATATATTTATTAAAGTAAAAGATCCAGGAGAAGTTCAGTAATGAAGAAAAAGGCTGTTTCACAGATCCAAGCAGAGAGACAAACCCATCCAGCACCTCCAGCCAGCTTCCACTCCAACTAGCAAAACAGCAGGAACTTCAGGCCTCAGCTCAGACTGCTCTGTACATATGTATCACTGGAATTTTATATCCACCTTAGAAATACCCTAGGAGGCCAGGCCAAGATAACACCTCCTCCAGCCAGGAGGCTGGAGACAAATCTTTAACACACTTTTGAATCTATTGGGGGACATTTAATCAAACTACCACACCACTGCACCCAGTTATGTAGATGATTTTATATTTTACATTACAGAGGAGACTGATTTCTATTTGTGTAAATACAAAAGATTTGTTATAAAAGTGAAATAGCATTTTAGGGAAAAGATGCTTGTAGGGTCAAGTAGAAATATCAACCCTTAAGTTGTCCTTGAAATACAAATGGAAAAATGAAATAGATCAAAGAGCATCTGTTATTTTAGAACTATTTTCCTCAGTAACTTGTAATATAATATTGCCTGCTACAATGAAAGAATTCTTTATTAAATTGTTCTGTAGTCACATGAAATGCCCACAAAATGAACACAAAATCTAGGGTGGTAATTTATTCTTATAGATTTAGAAATTTATTAACATTTGTTATGTTTACCATCTATATTTAGAATTATTGAAGGACTATCAAAATAATTTCAGTTGATTAGTAAGAAGTTTAATATCATTTGCAAATTGGCATGTTCACTTTTTTTAAAATGAGAGCATTCCTTAAAATGTGAAGCACCATTTTTTTAAAATTCTAATTTTTCACAATGAAAGTTTTCCAAATAGGATTTTTGGTATTATCATATTTCATGAATATTGTAATACATGTAAATTATAGCATTAAATGCAAAATAGTTTGGCATAATTTTTCTAACTAAAAATAAGCTGTGTTCTGTAGAAATCAGATATCTCTACCTCTGACACTTGAAATTAAATTTTTATGTATGGTAAAATATTGTTCTTGTTCAAGGAAATACTGCCCAGTATGCAAATTCAGATGGAGCAAGTTATGTCCAAGTTTCTAATGTTGGAGATATCACTATACATGGAATCAAAACAGTATTGACAGAACTTTTCAGCCCATAGGCATTCCTTTGTGAAAACACTAACCACTCTCTCTTTCACAATGTTGGAGAAACAAATTTGTTGAGTATGAACTCCAGAACACTTGGTAACTTTTCAGTGAAGGCAAAGCCAAAATGAATAGCGCTGTCCTCTTGGTGATTTGATTCCCAGGTCCATCAGTTGTCCAGGTCCAAGGAGCATAGAGGCCACTACTGGCAGCCTGTCTCCCAGCCTGTCCCCCTCAGTACGCTCGACTCTTTTCAGATTTGATCCTGAGCCCATCCATGTCAAGCATTGTTTATTTACCACTTTGTCTTTGTATCTCCTGGAGTAACTTCACATGCCCTGGGCTACCTTTTTAAGGCGGTGCTACAGTTAGCAGACTTTCCTTCTTTAGCAGATGGGAAGGCTAGAGAACACAGATTCCAAAAGATGTACCAGACAGAGGGGCCAGCCCCCTTCACAGATAATCACAGATAGGGTAAACCTGAGGTTTACTTGCCAGTGCTCTTAATCCTTGACCTAACATTTGAGCAACCTCCAGTATTCTTGAGATCTTTGGAAGTATAAAACTTGCGACTAGGTTTATATATATGCATTTTCCCCACAAAATTCAAATACAAAGAACAAAGCAGTCCATTGTTTGGATGCTCCTAGGTCATTGGATAGGTTAAGCGTGAACTAAATTGCTTCTCTAGCCTGAAATGTACTTGATTGAAATTTGTATGTAAGCAAAATGACAAATATTTTGGGAGACTAGGCAGGGAAGTACTAAGAGTTCCTTGTGGGGAAGGGGAAGCCTTAATATGATGAAAGATACCTATCTCTCATTAGTAACATGGACTCTGGTTTTTAATTTCGTTTCTTTTGACTTTTGGCAGTTAATGACAGAAAACTATAAAATCAAAACCAAAGCTACATCTTGATATTGAATATAATTTTTATTCCTTTCCTCAGTGATCCTAGTCTTGATGCCCTGGATCTGAAGCTATTTAAGAGGATGCCAGAGCTGTCCGTACACCCGTGTTACTTTGATGATGTCTCGTATGGAGTATAGTAGTAGTCTTCCTTAAAGCCATTCTTTCCAGCCAGCCTCCGCTCTTTTTTTTTTTTTTTTTTTTTTTTTTTGGTAACATTGACAATGTCTCCTACATACATATATTTAGAACTGAGGAGCTGCCACTGGCACCTAGTAGGTGGAGGTTGGGGCTGTTACTGAGCAGCTTATAATGCACAGTCCTCACAACAGAGGCCCAGCACAAGATATTGCTAATGCCAAGATTGGAAAAACCTTATCCAATTAGTTCCATCTAAAATGACATCTTTCAGCCAAGCATGGTGGTACCTGCCTTCAATCCCAGCCCTTAGGAGACTGTGGTGGGAAAGTCCATGAGTTCGATGGCAGCTTGGGCAACAGAGTGAGTTCAGCCTGAACTAGAGTAAGACCCTATCTCAAAAAAAGAGATTAAAAAAATTTATTTTATTAATTATTTTTTCAAGTATAGTCTTGAAATTAGTTTTAGAATTAATGGTATGCACCACCATGCCTGGCTTAAATATCATTTTTTGTATGTTATCTACCTTAAAACTTTAAATAAATAATTAAGGGGCTGGAGACATGGATCATCCATTAAGGCTTTTGCCTGCAGAACCTGACGACACGGGCTTGATTCCCCAGTACCCATGATGCTCATTCGCCTGCAGTTCATTTGCAACAGCTGGAGACTCTGGCATGCTCATTCTCTGTCTCTCTTCTCTGTCTCTGCTTGCAAATAAGTAAATAATATTTAAACAAATAACATTATGCCTCACAAGATTTTATCTCTTTTATTTTTTTAATTAAAATAAAAAACTTTATTTAAAAACTTATAGAATCTCCTTCCACCATCTTCTTTTGTCCCCCCCCCCCCTTACCCTCCTCTAAACCCCTCTTCTTTCCTACCAGTCCCTCTTCTATTTTAATGCCTTCTGTTTGTTTGCTTCGATTTCCTCCATCCTCCACAATAGCCTGTTGATGGGCCCAGTGTTATGCGGGTCTCATGTAGGTAGCCATAGCCTATGTGAGGTCATGAATGCTACAACCACTGGAATATTCCAAAGTACTCCTCCCCTCCTTTGCTTCTTACATTTTTTCTTTCTTACCACCCTTTCCACTATAGTTTCTGAACCATTGGAGGGTGTGATAGAGATGTCTCATTTACTGCTGAACACTTAACTGTCACTTCTCAGCATGTTGACAAATTTTGATTCTCCCCAGCAGTCACTGCCATCTGAACTTTTCTCACCCAAAGTGAGAGTAGCATTAATATATGGATATAAACATAAGTATTTAGAGGGCAATTTACTGGGCATAATATCCCCATGGAGCCAAGAACAGTAGTAGCTTACCTCTGAGGGCTTCTGACCTTCCCAAGCCATAGCTTTTGGCTGTGTTTCAGTATCAGCATGAATTTTCTTCCATGGAGCCAGACCTCAGATCCAGTCTGAGTGATACGGGATTGGGGGAGTTGGGTCCCAAACCCCAAACCCTGAGTTCTTATCTCAATTACTCCAAAGAAACAATTGACTACCCATATGGAGAGTGGTTTTTACAGAGGTGTCACACCTTATTCAAACACTTCTAACATTACTGGGATAAGAGGGAAGGGGAAAGAGTGGAGTAAAGGAAAAGAGTGACCCACCACCAGGACCATCAGAAAAAGGAAGAAAGGTAAAAGGTGTGTGCTTCTAAAGAGAAGAAGGAAATAGAATCGATGATAAAATTGTTCTCTCCCCCACCCGCTATAATCTTACCACTACCTTGCAGAGCATGGTGTGTGTAGCCCCAGGCCCAAGCAGAAAAGACACTGGTTCTGGGTACAGATTTAGATTTTGAAATCACGCTGGAGGTGGGTACTTCACCAAGGTCCCAGCTGATTGGCTGGACTTAAAAGGAGACCCACCTACACATGGGTGGGCTACATGAGGTCACAGGGCCTGTCCCTGGCTGCCTAGCCAAGAACCTACCTTAGCCTAGGCTGGTGATTACCCTCATAACAGACATGCCACTGTCTCACTAGTGGGCACATTTTGCCTACCTAGCAGTTGTGTGGCTTGCAGATTCCACTTCTGGTTAAGACCACCAAGGTCTTTTCTCCCCCAACAGGCTGCATAGCAATTTCTAACACTGATCACTAGTCAGGCGGGAGGAAGCTTCCAGCTTGATTTCTCGGTGTCTTCCAACCAAAGTAGGTGGTGTCTTCAGTAATTAGGTTTTACCGTCTAGTTCTGGTGGGCAGCTCAGAGCTTTAGCAGTTGCCTATTTTGTTTTGGGGACCTCCTGACCAACACTCATTGGGACAGGTATCCCACCCCTGGCGCTGAGACTTTTCTGAAACATCCTATGAACTCTCTCCCTTTTTAAAAGTTACATATGTTTTTAGCTGACAAAGAAGTAGATTTCCATATGGCACATTCATATCTTTCATTTTGATTAAGCCTTCTCCCAGCCCCCCCTCTCTCCTCCATTCCTCTCTTAGACCATTTCTCCCCAGTTCTATTCTAAGTTAACTAGAGAGGACCTTATGATGAAGTTTCTATAAGGTCATTATCCAGGAGATTTGTCCATGATACAAGTGCCCGAGTCATCCATGCTACTGGAAGTACCCTCCCCCATGCTCTGTAAGTAATCCCAATAGAATTATTGGCTCACTGAAGAAAAAAAAAAGGAAAATTAAAAGAAATGTGCTGTAGTAGATTACCTTGGCTGCATTTCCAACTCAAGCATTCTAAATATCTTTTCCTTAGATGTAAAAATTCCTTAAATGGCTCAAATATTTTGTTTCTTAATCAAAGATTATCGGAGGATAACCACTGCCTCTGATCAGTTTCAAATCAATATAAAATGTGGTGAAATGCACTGAACTTGGGCAAGAGATTAGTGTGCAGTTCCCCTACTGCTTTTTAAAACATGTTGTTTGAAAACATTATTTGTGTGTAAGTCTGAATAAAAATTTAGTTCTTAGGAAATTAATCTTGTCAAGACAAAAGGCTTCTCAGTATTTAGTATTTAAATGAGGATTAATATGATGTTTCTTGAGGGAGCTAGGAAATGTATGTGAACTTTACTATCCTCTATGATCAGGGCCATAGGAAAATACCTTTGTATTAAACTGCAAAGTTAGGGATTGCTTTCACATGCTAATAGATGCACATTAAATGTGTGTTTATTTTTAATCTGTTGCCTAGTACTAAAATAAATTTGGGTATAGCAGTTCCTAATAGTTAATAGCCTTTATGCATGGGTCCCAGGACACCTGTTCTTTTATTGTTAATGAGGCCCATCGTGTGTTGCAGGCAGAGTGGAGTTCCTGTTGATTATCTGTCCTAGCACATCTCCCTGTCTCCTGTGTACGTATTTAAATGACATTAAGAAATACTGTTTCCTCTTGTTTTCTGTGTTGCTAGAATTCTGCCAGACACACTTATTCTTTTTAGTAGGTAATTTGTTCCTAAATGCATTAGGGTGGTATTTTCCCCTCTGTTTTCTAGGATTTAAGAATTAAGCCTCAATCATGTTATGTTATGAAGACTTGATATAAAATTATGATGACTTACTAGCACCAGATACACAAATAGCCAAGTGAAGTTTTCCAAGGAAAGAACGAATGGCTGATGGAAATTTCAATAGCCTGTAGACATGTAAGAAAAGAAACAAAAAATAAAGGTAGAAACACTTCCACGGCTGTCGTTTGGTCATAGTTGAGCCTTTGAGGTCACTTGATTATACCTTCTTGTATTTTCCATCACTGACAATTTGGAGAGATTGCAGTTATTTTATTCTATTGACTATTTCCTATCAAGCAAACAAGTAACTTGTCCTGTAAAGAATTTGAAAGGAGGGCTGGAGAGATGGCTCAGCGGTTAAGGCACTTGCCTCCAGTGCCTAAGGCCCTGGGTTCAATTCCCCAGGACCCACATAAGCCAGACCCACAAGGTGGTGGCCCTGGTGCTCTCTCTCTCTCTCTCTCTCTCTCTCTCTCTCTCTCTCTCTCTCTCTCTCTCTCTCTCTCCTTGAAAATGAATAAATAAAATATTTAAAAAAAAATTCCTAATTCTTAAAAAAAAAAAAGAATTTGAAAGGAGATCACCATGTGGAGAAATGATACAGAAGTGAAAGCATCAGAGCCTTTCTTGGCTCTTGGGTGGGCAATAACTCAGGAGCTGGGGTGCCCAGCACAAGGTCACACAAGGCTTCCACTGAAGTAATGGCCTTCTGGGTTCTTGTCTTTTATTTCAGTTGAATGAAGCCCACAGACCAGAGTATAAAGTTTAGAAAAATTTTTGTTATAGAGATAGAGTTTAAGAGAGGAAAGAATACAGACTCCTTCCCAAAGAGGAGGCAAGGGAAGGTGTTTTTTTTGGGGGGGTGGGTGGGAAAGCCCAGCTAGAGACCCAGATCCTGGGGTTTACAGGACAGAGACTGGACTGGCTAGTCTAGTCCCAATTCCAGGTGTCAAGGGGCCACCAAGTTTTCAGAAGGGGAGTGATCTCATTTCTTAATTTTCTCTTCTAGGAAAGTATAAGAGATAAGGAAAGGCCAGACCTTTCTGACATTTCTGACCCCCTAGGAAAGTGGACGCTGCAAGGACTCCTTTAGGTGGAAGGACATGAGGATGACTCAGATTGTCTCCTGCAGGCTCAAGGACAATCCTCCCTTTTACTTTAGGGCTCTGTCATCCCTAAACTGACTTGTAAACACTGTTACCACAATCTTTCAGACATTAGCTATTTGTCTATATTGAGAATGTTTTGAATTGCATTTACTTTCTCTTTTGAGGAGACATTATACTAATAAGTATACTAATAATTTTTTGAGAGGGAGAGAGAGAATGTGTGCACCACAATTTCTTGTCACTGCAAATGAACTCCAGATGCATGCGCCACTCTGTGCATCTGGCTTTACATGGGCATTGGGGACTTGAACCTAGGCTAACAGACTTTGCAAGCAAGCACCTTTAACCACTGAGCGGTAAAGACATGTTTTGAATGCATGGTATGAAAGTGTATGGAAGGTATTTGTCTTTGTTGATAGAAAAGAGAGATCTCCCCTCAAAGGGATGAGGAGCGCTTATTGTCCAGCACACTCTCCTCCTGCTGCTGTCCACTGATGTTGGCCAGAAGGTGATGTCCACCTTCTGCTCATGCCATCATTTTCCCTGTCATTATGGAGCGTCCCCTCCAATCTATTGCACATAGAAGAATCATCTAAGCCCGCGTAAGGCTAGCCACCAGTACAATATTGGATATGAAAGGAAAAAGAAAGAAGATGGAAAACGAGCTCAGGTAGACAGGCAACATGTTCTAGACATACTCTTGGCAGCCTTTGAGAAACATCAGTGTTAGAATCTCAAGGACTTGGTGGGCATCACGAAACAGCCCCTGGGTTACCTGAAAGAAATCCTGAAAGACATTGGTATGGAGAATGTGAAAGGATCCACAAGAACACCTCAGAGCTGAAGCCAGAGTACAACAGGCATCAATCATCAGGGTGAAGAAGACAGACAGAAGATGCTCTTTCCGGTGGCACCACCGAGAGGAGGGTGGCACTGAGCCAACAGCTCAGTTCCCCAACACTTGACACCAGAGTGATAATAACTGTTATTGATTTACTCTCAGGAGATTTTAAGGCTCTAATTTCATAGTTTTAAGTATTTTTGAGAAGAAAATTATTTATAGACTTTTATTAAACCATATTATTTAAAAAGAGGAAGCTTATTCTTAAGCTAAATAAAGTGACCATGACCTGAGAACATGGGTTCAGGTTGCCCCAAGCACTGTGTTCTGATGTGGAAACAGTTTTATGAACTGTTTATAGTAACAGAGCAAAGACAGTCATAAATTGGAGCAGTTTTGAATATATTGGGAGAATAGCAGGTATGCAAAGCAGGGACATTTCATCTCGGGGCTGGAGAGGGCTCAGTGGTTAAAGGCACATGATTGCTAAGCTGGCTGGCCTGGGTTCAGTTCAGTTCCCCAGTGCCCACAGAATGTCAGATTACAAGAGGGCCTAGCACACCATATCCTCATCTCTCTCTCTCTCTCTCTCTCTCTCTCTCTCTTAAATAAAATAATTCTTTTTAAAACAGCAAGAAGCTGGGTGTGATGATGCATGCCTTTAATCCCAGCATTTGGGAGGCAGAGGTAGGAGAGGATTGCTGTGAGTTCCAGGCCAGCCTAGGAGAGTCAAAGGTCAGACTGAGCTAGTGAGACCCTCAAAAAAGAAAGAAAGAAGAAAGAGAGAGAGAAGGACAGGAAGGAAGGAAGAAAGAAAGAAAGAGAGAGAGAGAGAGAAACTTTTGCTCTAGGCTTCAGATGCTGTCAGATGACATTCTTAGCTTTTGGGTTGGTGGAAGATAGGGATCTGTTAATACAATCTGAAAGTTTTTCACTAGATGTCACCAGGATGTTAGGTCACTGAGGTGGATAATGAATGTCTATTAAGAAGGCTAAAGATAACCCAATATCGTTTAACTTTGATCTACAGCATCCCACTCCCCACAGTCCCAAAGTTCTAAGCAGTGAATCAAACTTTAGAAGTGTTAAGTGTGGCTTTTTCTTTTGGGAACTTCAATTCCCACTCCCTAAGCTGAATCTCCACTTCTGTGAGTATAGTTGAAAGGTCATTCTTGAAAAGGGAATATGATATCTGTGAAATGATAAGAATTGTACTGTTAGTCTTTTAAAGTCAGTTCTTCAGAATATTTGTTAAGTACACTGGAAACCCAGAGAACATTTATTTTGCTCATTGTGGAAAAATACATCCTAACCGGCTTATGCAGTGTAAGTTCATTCCAGAACCAATGAAAATTAATTTGCTGTTCACAAGTTCTTGGTGGAGCTCTTTCTACCAGGTACTGATTGGGGAAAGTTTTTTACACTTCATTCTTACATTTTGTATAACTCCTTTACAAAGTTTACTATACCAAACATTTCAGGCCAATTATACCTTTTTCTTCAGTCATGCGCCCCGCTAACTGTAACACTGGATTGTGTGTACTGTAGAGATGATGATTAG
The DNA here is from genome assembly GCA_004024765.1 of Zapus hudsonius. Taxonomy (NCBI): domain Eukaryota; kingdom Metazoa; phylum Chordata; class Mammalia; order Rodentia; family Dipodidae; genus Zapus; species Zapus hudsonius. The sequence continues at coordinate 19,687 of PVHP010010740.1, read as the reverse complement.
AGATCATTTCCTCATTTGGGATAAAGGGAGATGAACCAGTTTCTAGTGGTCTTTTTTTAATTGATAAGCTCCATGCATGCACTTAATCTCCCACAGCCCTCTTGTGTCCCCATCCCTTCATTGAACATCCTCCTGGTTGTTCCAACTACTTTCTCCTATAGTTTGTCTTGTAGCTTCCCTCTTAGGGCTTATGACTTCCCCAGCCATAGGCTTTTGCCTAAGTTTCAGTATCAGACATGAATTTCCTCCTGTGGAGTGGGCCTCATCCAATCAGAGAGCAGTTGGTTACCCTGGGAGCATTATTAAAGTACTCAAGCATGGGCCCCACTACTAGAAATCCTGCCTAAGTTAACATACACTGGGATGTGAGCATTGCTCTGTTTAAAGCTCATCAGGGGATTTTATTTTGCTGAGAATTACTCCTACATGCATACATCTTAAGAAGGTAAGTTAAACTAAGAACTGTCAGCATCTAGAGTTTTCCGTACTGTTAGTTCTACAGAAGACTGCTGCTTGACTGTGGAAATGCTCTGGTTGCATAATCACTAGTAGGCTCTCTGTTCCCCATCACACCAGCGCAGGCACGTTTGTGGGCCGGGTGAACTTGATGTCTGCTGGAGGAGGCTCCAGGCTCCTTGGAAAAGGGTCTGTAAGGTTAAGAAATTATTTTAAATTGCCTTATGGTCACAGATTTTCAGTAAACTAGGTTCATTATATTTTTCTAGGATAAACTAGAAAACATTTTTCTATGTTTGAGTCAAATATTAATCTAGAGCAGCCTCTGCCAGTTTTAGAATGTTTTAATTGAAAGTTTTTCCATATATGCCTACCTCGTATCACCTAATTTTACTCCTGTATCCTTTTCTGTCTTCCTGTCATGGATTGTCCTGTGTAGAGAAATTCCTCACTTCTGATGAGCTTGCTTTAGTGTAGGAGGCATAGAAAGAATCTGTGAATGGGAAACATCAGCAAGCTGAAGGATAGATGCATGAAAACAGGACAGTATGGGGGGAGAATTTAGGACAAGTACCATTTATCAAATACTGTTTTGTAGGGGTAATCACAATGAACATTTTTATAATTAAATACGCCAACATTGTCCCAGATATTTTTAAGGTAAGCATTCTTTAAACTAGCTCGGGGAATACATTAAGACCTCTGCAGTGAGCTTGGTAAGAAGGTTGCTGGCAGCCTAGCCTGCAGTACTGAAGTACCTTTCTCTGACTGCCTTTTTAATACTGGCCTCTGCTGTGCTGCTAACATGCAGGAATGGCTGCAAGTTCCTGGCTGCTTTCAGTGTTGTAGAAAGTTACCCCCGTGGGATTCAGAGCACCTGTACTTCTAAAAGCCGTTACTGTGCACGTGGAATGGAATCAAATTCAGTTTTTAAATGAAAAATTTGCCATTTGCTTTATCCCTGCCCTTTTTTCTTTTTCTTTTCTTTTTTTGGTAAGGGAACTCTTCATTTCTTATTTGTTCACTAAGAAAACATGGCAAAGGACTACGATTATAGGCATGGTTCCACTTTTGTTACTTCAATCTGTGATTTGCTCTTCATCAAATTCATATTTGTGGTTATAGGCCCTGTATGGCAAGTGCTGTGAAAACATTTGTACAACATCCTGCCAAGGAAGACTGTTTGACTGTATGGAGTATAGTGACTTCACTGTTTGAGATCTTCAAACCCCAGATACTAGTCAATTATATTCATTTGAATTACTACAGCTTGTGGTTAGTATATTGAATTATTAAATAAGTTAAGTGTCTTCAATATGAAATTACAGCAGTTTTATTGATATACTGGCAAAGAAACAAACATGACCACTTTTACCATCTGTTTATAATGCTATATAAAGAAGGCCATGTTGGTTGCCATGGAAACTACATTTCCAAAACCACTTGAGTGTTTGCTTAAATTCTCCAATCTTTTAGAGTCATAAGCTTTTTTTCCGGAGAATAGAAAAAAAAAACATTTTAATTTTTTCAGTGATTTTTGAAACTATTTCTTCCATAAAATTTATGTCTAGACTGTTGCCTCAAGATTTCATGAATTAAATTGAAGATTCTTTTCTTTATTTTCTTTTTAAATTTATTATTTATTATTTGTTTGCAAGGAGAGAAAGGAAGGGAGGGAGGGCAGGCCAGAGCCTCTTGTCATTGCAAACAAACTCTATAGACACAGATGCTATTGTGCATCTGGCTTTCTGTGGGTACTGGGGAATTGAACCGGGGACATCTGGCTTTGCAAGCAAGTGTCTAACCACTGAGCAATCTCTCCAGCCCAGAGGGTTCTTTCTTTGGACACTTTTCATGCGTGTACATGAATGGGTTTTAATTCTCATCCTCTCCTATTACTGTCTTTTGTCCCCATTCCCTTCCACTGAACCCTTCTCTCCAACTGGTCCAATTTAAGGGTCTTTGGTATTTTCAAGAACTGGGTATTGATGCTTACCACCTGTCCTTTTATGAGCAAAGAACTATGCTTTTCAGAAGCACTTATATTGGAATAACAATGAAAAGGAATCTAAAGATTCCTAATCTCACTCTCATCCAGGCTGATCTAGAATTCACTATGTAGTATCAGGCTGGCCTTGAACTCACAGTGATCCTCCTACCTCGGCCTCCAGAGTGCTGGAACTAAAAGCGTGCACCACCATGCCCTGCCCACATGTTTTTTGTTTTTTATATATAAATCTAATGTCTATATAGACATTCAATTTTTTTTTCATGTCCTTCCAAAACCATTTTTTAAATTTTCTTCTAAATTATTCCTTTTGGTTTTTTGAGGTAGTATCTCACTGTAGCCCAGGGTGACCTGGAATTCACTCTGTAGTCCCAAGCTGGCCTTAAACTCACAGCGATTCTCCTGCCTTTGCCTCCTGAGTGCTGGGATTAAAGGTGTCTGCCACCAGACCTGGTTTAAATTCTTCTTGATTTCTTTACACGGGGAGAGACAAAATAGGATTACACCTGCTCCATGTCTCCAGCATGGTGGTTCATGCCTACAACCCCAATGCTCAGAGGATCACGGTAAATGAGTGAGTCCCAGGTCAGCCTTGCCCCTAAGTAGTGTGGTATGTGTGTGTGGAGGCCATAGGTCTACATTGAATGTCTTCCTCAGTTTTTATTTCTATTTTTGACACTTGCATACATGTATATGATGTATTTTCATCTCATTCTTCCCAATTCTCTCCTCTCCCATCAACACCCTTTCTCCACTTTTAATCCCCATCTTACTTGCATGCCATTGAGCTCATCGTGGGAGGAAAATTGGCCATGGAGTGGTCACCCACCATAGATTTTGAGACAAGGTCTCTCGTTGAACTTAGAGCCTACAGATGTTGTTAGACTAGCTAGCTAGCAACCCAAGGGATTCTCCTGCGTCCACCTCCCCAGCACTGATACAGATGTGTGCTACCATGCCCAGCTGGGGATCTGAACTCAGGTCCTCATGCTTGTGGGACAGGCATCTGACTCACTGAGCCATCTCCCTAGCCGCCACAAGAGGATTTTAAATAGCTTCTTGAATCCTCTACCGAGTTCACTATATTCAAAATGAGAGGACATCCATATTATTTATGTTAATTCATTTACCAATGCCAAACTTATTTTATTTATTTCTGTTATCAAATTATATAAGAGTATTTCGTGTGGTTTGTGTGGGTCTTTTCTGTGCTAATGAAAGATCAACTATGGCACATCTTCACTGAGTTAAATAATCTTTAAAAAACAAAACTCATAAAAGCAGCTAAATAGTTAAGGTTAATTTTCTGTTCTTTTTGAAAAACCTTTTTGCTACATTTACTCAGGAAGGCTTGCTTTAATGCAAAGTCTCTTTCTTAGCAAGTTGTGCTGTTGTGAAATGAGGCTCACCAGTTCTCTGGATTGGTAAAGTTAAGTTTCTGTGATTCATAAGATTTCTTTATGAAAAAGTCTTCCCTGAAATCTCTTTGAAATATGATAATGTTTTCTTACAATCTGACAAATTAGCTCAGAAATATATGTCAATACATGGCTCAGGGCTGTTTGGTAAGAAATTACTAGATCTCACTATCATTAAATAAAAGAACATTTTGGAAGAATGCGGTCATAAAGAAAAATAGCTTTTTTAGGAATTTGAGACTATTAGACTCTTCAGACTAGTAATTGTGCAAAATAATTTTACTAAAATTTTAACTGCTACAATTTTAATGTAGTCACAGCATATCATATTTTAAGATCAAATTCAATGGGAGATAGGATATATAGTGAGAATTGTGCTTCTTTTATATTTCATACTGCATTTTTCAGCTCTTGAATAATATGGGATTGTCAGAGCCATTCGTTAGTCATTGATTTAAATATAAAATACTTGAAGGTGACAATCACCTCATTCAAATGGTCCAAGTGAAAGTCTGCTTTTAAGCTGAAATGGTGTAGGAAGAGTAGACACATCATTTCTGTGAGTTGGCTGCCAGAGATGCATAACCTGCATCCAATCACAGACATCAGACATTACAAGAGAAGTTCTACAAGAGAGTTTACCTGTAATTTTCAAACCTGTCAAGATCCTAAAGTCAAGGAACATGTAAGAAACTGTTTTAAGAGACATGACATCTAAATGCAGTGCCTTGTTCTGATTGATCCTCTCATTAGTGAGCTTTGTGCTTCAGAGAGTAGGGCTGTGCTCCTGTATTCCTGTTGTTTCTTGATTTCTGTGGCAGCACTCTGGTCACTAGGAGAATGTTTTGGTTTGTGGAACATATGCCCTAAAGGATGTTCCAGGGCGATTGAATACCAAGTCAAGAAATTATTCTTAATGGTTCACGAAGTTCTTTATTCTGTGCTTGTAATTTTTCTGTAAGCTTTAGATGAGAAAAACTAGATTTAGAATAGTTGTCTGGGTTATAAACCTGTTTCTTCTACTTAGCAATTTTTTGGTTCTTTCCCCATCTGTAAAAATTGGATCAAAATAGTGCCTGTAAGTTTGTGGGATTTGAGTTTTTATTTTTATTAAAAAAAAAAATGAAAGCTAGAAAGATGGCTCAGCGGTTAAGGTACTTGCTTATAAAGCCTGATGGCCTGGGTTCAATTCCCAAGTTCCCATGTAAAGTCAAATGCACAAACTGGCACATACATCTAGAGTTTGTTTGTAGTAGCAGGAGGTCCTGGTGTGCCCATTGTTCTCTCTCCCCCCCCCCACCGTGTGTATGTATGTGTGTCCCTCTCCTTCTGTACGCCCCTCTCAAATAAATTGAAATATTTAAAAATTTTAAACTTTTTTATTGACAGTTCCCATAAATATAAAAAGTATACCATGATTATAATCCCTTCCCATCACTCTTCCTTTCTCCTTCCAAATCCCCCTCCACTGAACCCCTTCTTTCCAACTAGTCTCTCTTCTATTTTGATATCATCATTGTTTCTTCTTTATACAAGTCTTGTGTAGGTAGCATCAGCCACTGTGAAGTCATGAATATAAAGGCCACTTTATGACTGGAAGACAGTATTAAAAGCACTCCTCCCTTTCCTTTAGCTCTTAGATTCTTTCCTCCACCTCTTCCTCAGTGATATTTTTTATTTTGTTTAGACAGGGTGAAAAAAAAAAAAGTATCCCAGAATGACCTCAAACTCGCTGTATGCTAAGAATAACCTTAAACTTCTGATCCTCCCCTGTACCTCTCCAGTGCTGCGATTAAAGGTGTGCACCACCATGTTTGATGGGGATCGAACTCAGGGTTTCATGCATGCCAGGCAAACACTACCAACTGAGCTATATCCCCAATCCAGGGTTTTATTTTCAGTGCTTGGAATAGGGCCTATAATGCGTATTGGTTATTGTATCACTTGGGTTTATCACTTTCATCTTTCTAGGATAAAGTGGTCAAGATTCAGACCTAATCTATCAACGAGCAGTATTAGAATCTCACACTATTTACTATTTGTTGTGATAAAGCGCCCTAATGGAAACATTTCTGTATAGAAGATGAAATAAACATTTTGCTACAGGGAACATAGTAGATACTTCTGGTAGTTACAGAGCTTAGAAACTATCCACAGTGGCTATTTACTTCAGCTCAGTATTCTGGTGATTACCGGTTCGTTTCACCCCCACGTTCCAGCTCCCTGTTGGTATTGGGATCATATCCATGCCTCAGCATTACTGCTCCCTAGGAACCAATAGACTTCATGATATTAATAACTAGGACTTAAGGCAGAAGCTTTGTAATCCAATCTTGATTTTGAATTCTGACTCTCTTTCACACTTCTGGCCTTGAATAAGAAACCATTGTTGTTCCGCCTCCGCTGTGTAGTGCCCTCTTCGTGGAGCTGAGAGGCACATGAGAAGCAGGTAGGCCACAGTGTGTGATGTAGTAATAATAATAACTGCTTCACGGTCCCTTTCCCCAGTGCCCATCACCGTGCCTTCAGAAAAGCCATCCAATAGGCGAGGCAGGTGTCCATTCCCTTACTCAGAGGTTAGGGGAGCATCTGTGGCTTACAGCCTATGACTTGTTTCTCATTTCTGGTGAAATAAAGGCTATTGTTGTTAGCTCCCAGACAGCAAGATTTTAGAAACAAGCTGTGAGGTTGGGAAGATGGCTCAGTGATCTCCTAAGCTACACAAAGGTGGCACAGGTGACTGGCATTTGTTTGCAGCAAACAGGAAGTCCTTGCATGCTCATACACATGCCTGTGCAACTTGATAAATTTAAAAAAGAAAGAAAGAAAAGAACGGGATGTTTGGGTGGGGGGATGGCAGCTCAGTAGAGAGCACCGTGTTTTCTACATTTCCTAGGTTCTGTGGCTCTAGTGCTATCCTTTTCCTTGTTGCCTCTTTTAAATGGGCTATTTTAGTACCAATAAGGACAAATTATAGGTACTGTGTTCCGTACAGAATAGAGCAAAAAGTCAAGTTTATAAGTCATTAGGCTTTAAATGCAGATTTCCTATCTCACTGTGTTTCTGGAAATAAGAATATTGGATATATAAATTGTCTCTACTAACTGAGCAGTCCTTCACTTAACTATTTCTGTGCACAGATTCACATTTTGCCCAGTCTTAAAGGACCCCAGGTACCCTCCTCCCCTAAGCATTGTAAATCTGAGCTGCTTTAGAGGATCAGCCGCCACAGACCAGCAGCCAGGCACTACACCTTAGAGCAGGCTAGGTCTTGCTGAGACTCTCTGAAGGTCAGCACTCCGTGGCTGTGGGTTAGATCCTGGTTTCTCTTGCAGTCTGTGAGGTTTGTGTTTATTTTGTTTAAAAAAAATACTCAACTACCTTTTAGTTTTTAACCTGCACAGTGCTTTCACTGTACTCTGGACTTTTCTGGGTCTCTGTGTGAAAGGGGGCTATTCAAGACTTTTCCCATGGCTCCTTGTTTAATGAGCCCCCAATTCTCCTGCTCCCTTACTGTTCCCTGTAAGCCTCTTGGAGCATGCCCATAAGGAAGAGGCTGCACCACTCGGCTAGTCTAGTTCCCAACACATCCAACCTGGAATCAAAAGACATTTCAAGGTGGTGGTGAAGAGAAATGCATTGAGTTTTTGTGGTTGTTGTGCCCTTTACCTGTAAGGGTCCTTTTAAGTTCCGATATTAAGCCATCATTTCTGTTTACTCTGTATTTTCCTTTTGTTGTACTCATCTCCTTAGCTTGAGTGAATACGATCTAAGGAGAGAGACATCCAGGTGGAACACTGATCTCTCACGTGTCAATTACATACTTTTAGGAATGGTGCTTTATTGATTCATTAAAGACATCACATATCTTCCTGTACCAGGCACTATTCTAAATCCTGGAGATCAACTATATACAAGTTATGTGTTGTCACATGCTTATTGTAGTACAGTCAACAAAGATAACCAAACTACCTGACATACTATATGTAATGTGTAGTATATGTGATGATATAACTGTTGTGGTTTGGGTGTGAAATGTCCTCTATAGGCTTATGTGTTTGAACACTTGGTCCAGCTGGTGGTGCTGCTTTGGAAGGTCATGGAACCTTTAGGAGGTAGAGTCTTGCTGGAGGAAGTTGGTCACTGAGGGCGGGCCTTGCTTCCTCTCCACCCTCTGCTTCCCGACTACAGTGTGACCAGCGCTGCTCCATGCTTCTGCCACCATGCCTTCCCCACCATGAAGCTTTCCTTAAAAACTGTAAATTGCTTCTCATCAGGTATTTGTTCACAGCAATGAGAAACTAACCAATCTTGAGAAAAACAAACTATCCTTGTGAGCCTTAGTATCCTTAGGAACAAAACGAGAATGATGCCCACCTCCACAAAGGCTGTCAGGCCAGATGAGGTGGCCTGTGTAAAAGCAGGGGCCTCTGGTGGTGTGAGACTTCCTCCCTGTCTCTCTTGACCAGATGTCACTTTCTCTGAAGCTGAACTTGGTGAGGATAGCCTGTAGATAATTTATCTCTGCATCTCCTCATTAATCAGTCGCCATCCTCTTCATTAACTGCCATGTAAAGAAAATTCTAAAAACCGAACCATGTTTTCCTGTTGACACACATAACTGAGAGATGCTCCTGTCATGGTAATCCTTCCCCTTTACTACCTCCATTGGTGGTAAGGGCCTCGAGTTAATTAGGTGTCAACATTTGTGATTGTGAGAGCTAGACAGTCAATCATGAGATCTTTTCTGTGCTGGAGAGAAGCACACAAGCAATGTGTGCAGTGTCTCCATCACTTCTGATTCCTCCATGCCTTGGTCCCCTGTACCCTAAATTAGTATTGACTTTGTCAAAATTATGAGATTTTTTTTCCTAAAAATTTTACACTTCTGAGCCAAAATGTTGCATTAAAATTGTTCTATGTATTATTTTTCCTCCGCTTTTCCAAAAATATTTTATTTATTTATTTGCACAGAGAGAGTAAGAGAGAGGGAACGGGTACACCAGGGCCTCTGTCCACTGCAAATGAATTCTAGAAGCACGTGCCACTTAGTGCATCTAGCTTTACATGGATACTGGGGAATGGAACCCGAGCCATCCCTTCAGCCCAATCACTTGTTAAAAAATATTTATTTATTCATTTATTTGAGAGAGAGTGAGAGAAAGAAGCAGACAGAGACAGAATAGGCACACTAGGGCCTCCAACCATTGCAAATGAATTCCAGACGCATGCACCACCTTGTGCATCTGGCTTTACATGGGTACTTGGGACTTGAACTCAGGTCCTTCTGCTTTGCAGGCAACCGCCTTAACCACTGAGCCATCTCTCCAGCCCCCAACCACTTTTAAAAGCACATTTTTCTTGCTAAAATCTGTTGCTTCCTATTACTATTCACGCGCCTCCTAATTTGCCCTTGAGGCATTATCTGTTTCTCTGTAAGTATATCATCATTTTTACCCAACTTGCTGATTGTTACTGGCTTCTTCCATCTGCTCTGGTATCTTTTACATTTGGCTCTCGCCTTTTCATAATATGTTATGTAAATACCAATTATATGACTGTCTACCAGTTCATCTTTTTCAAGTACAAATACTCTAAATTTTGGACAGTTGTACCCTTTCGTTAGCTAAGAGGACCCAAGATCTAAATATTCATTATTTATATTAGGACATTCTTTGTTATTATTAATCAGTAACTACACAGGAGACCAAGTAAAACCATAGAAAATGATAGATTAATCTGAGCGTAGTTTTTTTTTGCACTTGAGTGGCAGTCTTTTGAAAGTGAGACTGTACTTGGAAACACCCATTCATTTCTGGTGGCTTTATTCTCTGCACTGACAGACACTGGCTAAGACATAAGCTTGTAACAGTGTCTGCTTGAGTGGTGGGTGAGTCTCTGCAGGTAAATGCTGTCTGCCAACACTCCCCTTGCCTCAGCTCTAACATTTAGATTTTCAAGATATATAAAAATTACTGTATGAAATCATGTTTAGAATTTTCAGTCTAACCCAAATATCATTTTTAAATGTCCTCATTTCATTTCATTAGTATTTTAAAAAATCTTCAGTTATCATTACTTTGTTACTTGCTGTTATTTTCTGATAGTATGTTTAATTGCAGGGTAGTGAGCCACATCTAGCTGCACACATGATTATGCTTTTCTGTTCAGTCATATTTTAGTAATGGTGGTCAGTAACCATTTCTGAAAAGCTCCTGGCTTGGTTTCCTCCCTGCTCAGCCCTGTGCTTCCTCTTTCCCCTGTCTCCCAGGAGCTTGTCTTCTGCTACATGCCGTCAAGCCTAATTGGAGCTTGGGGGGCTTTGGTAAGGCAGTTCTCACTGCTGTGTCCCTCGGGGACTTAATTCGGTCACAGTGTGCATGTGGCCCTGGAGCCATGTCAGCGGCTGCTACAGCTCCAGATTCTAAAGGCTGGTCACCTCAGGCCCTAAAGTTGTTTTCAAGTCTAGGACAATTTAGTCTCAGGATAGATTTGGCAGTAATAATACAATTTGGGTCACTTTGTCAATAGAAATTAATTTCCAGTTCTTCTGCTAATATCACACAAAAATCTGTGACATCCAGGCTGTTTTTAGTCACTCCTAAGTTATAGTACTTTAAGGCTATTTTCATAATTGCTAGTTTTTCCTGTTATAACCAAGTAATATTACTGTCATCAAATTACTCTGTATATGTGTGTGTTTTAACATCACTTCTTTATCACAAAATTTTTTTTTAATTCTGTTGTCTTTAAAATACAGATATTTTTTTTCTTTAGACTTCAAAAAAAGATCTGTGCTCTTGGATACAATTTGGAAAGTAAATTACTGTTAATCTAGAAATTCGTTGGTTAATACTTGTTTGCAATTAGTATTTTATCCTGTAGAAATGGCTCTGTGGTAAAAGGTGCTTGCTTACAAAGCCTTGTGGCCTGAGTTTAATTAGCCAGCACCCAGGTAAAGCCAGATGCACAAAATATGGCATGTGTCTGGAGTTTGTTTGCAGCAGCTGGAGTCCCTGGCACACCTATATTCTCATTCTCTCTCCCTCCCCCCCAAATAGATAAATAAACAAGCACTTCTAGGGCTGGGGAGATGGCTCAACTGTTATAGACGCTTTCAAAGCCTGTTGGCCGGGGTTTAGTTCCCAACCACCCACATAAGCCCAGATGCAAAGTGGCCCATGCCAGCAGCAAGAGATTCTGGTGTACACACATGTAAATAATTTTTTTAAGTGTTTCAAGGCCGGGCGTGGTGGTGCACGCCTTTAATTCCAGCACTTGAGAGACAAAGGTCAGAGGATCACAGTGAGTTCAAGGCCACCCTGAGACTACATAGTGAATTCCAGGTCAGCCTGGACTAGAGCGAGAAGACCCTACCGCAAAAAAAAAAAAAGAAAATAAAAAGTTTCAAATACACAGAAAAATGTAAAAACACTTTGTATATTGAGCACTGATATAATGACACACAGATTTGTAAGCAAGTGCCTTTAACCACTGGGCCATCTCCCCAGCGAACACACAGATTTGCAATGTTAAGCTTTTGCCATATTTCTTTCTAGCTTTTGTCCTTGGGCTTACTTATACGTATAATGCATATTTTGAAATGTAATTGAGGCCTGTGTCTGTAAACTCAAACACAAAGAGTTTGAAGTTTAGCCTAAAGACCCTGTCTCAAAAGGCCCTCCCCAGTGAGATATTCTATACGGTTTCATATTCCCCGCCGTTTTCACTCTAAGGTGCATTAAGATTATCTAAGGGTGATGGTCCCTTCAAACTGTCAAGTTGCTTTCTTAATGTTAGACTATAATTTAAATCACCAGGATAAGTTACATTCTGAATTCGAAAGCGTAAATCTTAAAAGGCACTTCCCTTGTTCCAGTTCTAACACACCACTTCTGCTCTCCACCCCCTTCAGAGTGAGAACAGCTTTCTATCAAGGCGCTGACTTCGGTCAGTTCTCCCAAATCAAGAAAGAAGGCACAGAGACAGTATGTTCAGTTCTCTAAAACTTAAGGAACAGACCCTTGATGTGACCTGTCTCTTACAATAGTAATTTCTTTCAACATAGTTATGTTGGGACTTTTACTGTGTGTGACTGTCACTTTCAGTTATAATTTAGGGAGAGGGAGGAGGGACTTCAGAGTGGAACAATAATGCCACCATCAAGTGGTTGAGGTTCTTTTGCTTTATTCTGAAGAAATCATGTCCACATGCTAGTCTTGGGCAGGAGCGAGAGCAAACGAAAGCAGCAGCAAGTAGCCCGTCCCTGGTTCTCATGCAGGCCTCAGATCAGGACCCCCAGCCCTGCGTGTGTCATAGCTTTGTGTGGGCCTGGGGAGCCAGGATTCCTTGGCCCTCTTTACAGTGAAGCTTCTAGTCAAGATTCCTTAGCCCTTGGCCGTGGCTCTAGGTTTGAGGTCTGAGAACCTTGGCCTTGAACACTAGACAGCTCTCTGGAACCCTTTAGTGACCAGGCCATGCAGGCTCTCTCCTCTGGCTCCTCACAGCCTGTTACCCTTCTACAGTAGTGCATCCCTTCTTCCTGCCCTGGCCACTCGTCAACTGTCCCGCTGTGCTTCAGCTGGCTGACAGTTGGCTGCCCAACCCATTCCACAACTGAGTCATTGGCCTTATTTGGGTGGCACAGCCCTGAATTTATTGAAGACTAACTTCTGGAACTTTCTATCCAGAAGTAGGCAAACTGCTTTTAGGAGCAGAGTCTAAGAAGTTCGAGAGCTAACTCTTCCTATATTTCCCTTTCCCAGGAGTGGGCTCGCTGCCTCTAGCAGCTGCCTGAGGAGGAGGTTAGTTTAGGCCTTTAGTAAACCTGCTGCAGCTGCTGTCACCTCTGCCACAGCAGATGAGCTGAACTCTAGCAAAGGGAAGCTGGCTGGAGCACACACATCATGCAGCAAGGCTCCACCTCGAAATTTCCATCAGCTAGGAACCAAGCATTCAAAACACAAGTGTTTCTGGGGGGGGGGTGCCTAATTCAGACCACCTTGGGCCCCTTTTATTTTATTTTATTTTATTGTGAACATAATGCATTATCCTAAAATAGGAATTCCCAAGATTTTTCTTGTTTTCCTCTTAGCTACTTTTTTTATTTGTTTGCAACAATGTCTTGCTGCATAGTCCAGACTGGCCACAAACTCACTGTGCTCCTGCCTCAGCCTCACCACGCCTGGCTTCTTATCCAAAAAGAAAAAACACAGAGAAGACAGCAAAATATAAATCAAGCCATTGTTTTCTGAGACGGGATTCCATTTAGACCAGGTAGCCAAAGATAACCTTGAACTCTAATTCTCTTGCCTCTGCCTCCAGAGTACTAGCATTCAGGCGTGCACTGCCCTAACTGGTGCCGCCACACCTGGCGATAAATGCTTTTTTTTTCTTCCTGAAATTTTTTTAAAAAATATTTTATTTATTCATTTTTCAAGCACACACACACACACAGAGAGAGAGAGAGAAAGAGAGAGAGAGAGAGAGAGAGAGAGAGAGAGAGAGAGAGAGAGAGAGAAAGAACACACCAGGGCCACCTCCTTGTCGGTCTGGCTTATGTGGGTCCTGGGGAATTGAACCCAGGGCCTTAGGCACTAAAGGCAAGTGCCTTAACCGCTGAGCCATCTCCCCAGCCCGATAAATGCTTTTTAACTCAGCCCTTTCTGTCCTTATTCCTTTCCTCCCTTCTTTCTTCTTCCCCTCCTTCCCAAGCTACTCCATCACTTCCTTCTTCCTGATTCAGCCACCACACACACACCCATGAAGAGGCTTCCTAGGTCTCTATCTACAGAGCTTCCAGCTCCCTCTGGAAGTCACTCCTTAATTCCCTTTAGCTCCTCCTTCACAATCTGGTTTGAATCTCAAATTCAGCCTTTATCTTTCCTTTGATTCCCTATTTCCCTCCCCCATGTGGTGCCACCCTTCAGCTCTGCTCCTGCACCCCTGCTGCCACTACCCTTACCAGCTCCCAGCCAGGCTCCTGGATGAGGTGTCTCTTAACTGGTGTCTTCCCCCTTATTCCCAGGCCAGGGAAGAGTGTTGGTCTTTAGTCTACCTTTAGGTCCTTGCCTTGCTGACAAGTAGTGCAAGCTTCCAGATTGCTGCAGAAGACGGTCCAGACTCTAAACTGAATTCCAAGACCCTTCGTCCCTTAGGCTGGCATTTTTCTCGTCTAGTTTAGCTGTGTGTTGTGCCCACATGGATAGTCTGCAGCTCTTGAACCTGCTCCCATTCTCCCTCCTTCTTGTCACTGCTTCCTGTTCAGGCTCCTGAAATATCCCCTCATAACCCAGCCTGAACCTCACTGCTCTTCCTTCCTCTCAAGGAACTTTGACCATCTTTCAGGCTCTGCAGTGCGGGTCAACCTTAGCAAGAAGCTTTCTTTCTTCCTCTGTGTACTGTCACATGTTCTTCTGTCTCTGTCCTCTGTTCCCTGAATTATTCAGGATGTAGTCATATATATCAAGAACTTGTTCTTCTAGCCATTCTTACAGCTGTTATTTCTTTGTATATCCTTTGTTCTAGTACATTTGTGTTGAAATGGAATTTGAAAGGACATATATAAAGTGCCATAGCAGAGATTTGAGGTACAGGTTTGAGTCAAGGAAGAGGGATTTGTTAAGAGCTGTTGGGAGATGAGGCGACGCAGGGGGAACTCTTCTTTCAGTGTGGTGGAGCTGACTGGCCAGGCCTTGTCCACTCACAGAAGTCTGCCAAGTAGCACATCAGTACAGTTCTTGCTTACTAGTCATCTGCTGTGAATCTAGACCAGAATTCTAGAAGGGGCTTAGTTTTTCATCTAAGCTTGCTGTGCTGGCTCACACCTGTAATTCCAACCCTTAAGAAGCTTAGACAGGAGGGTTGCCTTGAGTCCAAGGCCAGCCTGGACTACAGAGTAAGACCTTATCTCTAAATAAATAAATAAATAAATAAATAAATAAATAAATAAATAAATAAATAAAGTGTTTTTTAAAAATATATATTTCTTTACTTGAGACAGAGCATGCCACAGCCTCTTGCCAGTGCAAACAAACTCCAGCACATGTAGCGTTTTGTGCATCTGATGTTACATGGGCACTGGGAATCCAGCCCTACCAGCAGGCCCTGCAGGCAGGCACCTGTAACAGTGGAGTCATCTTCCCAGCCCTGAAAAGGAATTTTAAAAAAATATTTTATTAGTCTGGCGTGGTGGCACACACCTTTAATCCCAGCACTCAGGAGGCAGAGGTAGGAGGATTGCCATGAGTTCAAGGCCACCCTGAGACTACATAGTGAATTCCAGGTCAGCCTGGGCTAGAGCGAGACTCTACCTCGAAAAACCAAATAAATAAATAAATAAAATATTTTATTTATTTGCAAGCAGAGAGAGAGAGAGAGAGAGAGCGAGCGAGCATGGGCACGCCAGGGCTTCTAGCCACTGCAAACGATCTCCAGACACACGCACCACCTTGTGCATCTGGGTACTGGGGAATTGAACTTGGGTCCTTAGGTACTAGAGGCAAGCGCCTTAACCGCTGAGCCATCTCTCCAGCCCCAAAAGGATTTTTTTAACCTCAAAATACAACAAATAAAAAATAGTAACAAGAGCCTTCTATCTCGGTGGTATGAGAAGCCAGCCAGAGTGTTGTGGCATCTGTCGAGAGACACATGGTGAGCTTGGTGGGCATCTAGAGATGTGCCAAACCTGAAATAACATTTTGATGTAATTCAAGTCAACATTGAATACTATAGAGTCCTAGAAAATGAGCTGATATGACTGAATCAGTAATTTCAAGTCTAGCCATTCTGAAAAGTTTTTTTTTTTTTTTAATCAAATAATGTAGTACCTTCCCATTGTTTTTTGGCACGGGGTGTTTGTGTGATGTGGTCCCGTGTGCTGTCTTTCATACTGTGCTTTCAGCCTGGTGCATGCTATTTGTGTGCCGTGAGTATACCTCCTTCCTTTGCTCTTCCCACAACCCTTTTTTCTTGCTGTCTTGAGGTTTGGTTAGTTTGTTTGAGGCAGGGTCTCACTTTAGTTCAGGTTGCCCTTGAACTCACTGTGTAGTTCAGGCTGGCCTTAAACTCACAGAGATCCACAGGCTGGCATTAAAGGCGTGAAGCCACCATGCCCAGCTTTCTGCAGAACCTCTTTTATACCTGTTCTTTATTTGGATTTCAGCTCAGCCATCATTTCCTTAAAGACTGAGTATTTACTATATTTAAAAGCTTATTTTTATATGGTTGCATGTGTGTGGTGTATGCACTGTATGTGCCCATACACTCCCATACACTCACCTGTGGCAGTGGTCGCTAGCCTGCAGTGGGTGGCTGGAGTGCTTTGTTGGCCTTCCCTCTCCATGGCTCTTCTGCTTGGTCTTGTTTTGAGCTGGAATCTCTTTTTATTGATTGCAGAGCTCATGGGGCTCCATCTGATTCTCGGTCTCTGCTTCCCTACAAGACTGGTTATAGGTGCACGTATGTGGCCATGCCCAGGCTTGGGCAGCATCTGGCCTCCCTCCGGCATTCTCTCTCCAGCCCTTGCTCTATTGATGACTGAATAGACTTGAGAACTGCAGCTTTCCTTGCCCCCCCAGCTCTCATGCATGCATGTGGCAGTGCAGATTAATACCATTCATCCACAGTGCTGGATGCCACCCTCTTGGTGTCTGAGATTTCAGGGGTTTTGGTTGGGGGGATATTTATTTGAACTTTAAACTGGTTGAGAATGCCTCATCCATAAACCTGAAATCTGCAATGCTCCAAAACCCAAGTATTTTGCAATCTGTATGCTCTCCCGCTTGCCATAGTTCCTTCTAAAGAGGTGCTGAGATCAGTGCATGTCAGGTGTGGATAACCTAGACTGTGAACTCCATTAGTCCTGAGATTCAGTACCAGGGTATTATGCTCAGAAGCAAACTCTATATATTCTCTTTTGGTTGTGAGCTAATTTTTAAGCTGTGGGTTTTATCAGTTTATCTCAGTACTCTTTTTAGGGTGTCGATGAAGTGAATCTTAGAAATGGTGTTTAGAAACATTTAATTTACTCAGGCTGTTAATCTGCCTTCAGGTTGTTAACTCCTCCCTGTGTGAGCATTATGGGTCATTGGGTATGCTTGTCCGCATGTTCTCTTGATTTCTGTCAACCAGCCTATTTCATATTCTTTTCCTGACCTTTCAGAAATGCATTTTCACCGGGCATGGTGGCGCACGCCTTTAATCCCAGCACTCAGGAGGCAGAGGTAGGATTGCCATGAGTTCCAGGCCAGCCTGAGACTACATAGTGAATTTCAGGTCAGCCTGGGCTAGAGCGAGACCCTACCTCAAAAACCAAAAAAAAAGCATTTTCAAGGGGCAGGTGTTTCAATGTAGTGATGTTGGGGTGGGGGCTTCCACCTAAAGATGTATTTGGAGAAGTAAGAAAGCAGGCTTTATGGGAGATAGTATATCAGTCAAGTGGGGAAGCCTTGAGATTTGGGAATAGGGAGCAGAAGAAAGGAAAGAATTGGGAAAAAAACTGATTGCAAAACAAAGAGAATGTGGTTTTCTGATCACTTGATCTCCTCCACTTTACTCATGTTGTCTCTTCCCAAGGTAGACATTGTTACTCTCATGTATGGAACAGGTGACAAGCTCTGAGCCATGTTTCTGGAGATTGGCAATAAAAGAATTTTTTGAACTTGGGCCCATCTGGTCCTTAAGTCTTCTGTTGTCATCTGACCTAGTACATAGTTTATCCACAAGATGAAGCAGGAGAGTCTCTGTGGCATAATGTTTGCCTGTGTGTGAAGACCCTGGAGCCCCCTTGCCCAGTTCAAATCCTGCCTCTTCCACCTACCAGCTATGGTTGCTTGGCCAAGTCACTTGACTTTCCTGTGTACCTCATTCTCTTCATCTGTAAAATCAGGATAATTGGGTTACCTTCCTCTTTGAGTTGCGAGTTAATTTTAACATTTTCACTATGTAGTGAAAATCATAGTATAAGTTCTCACACATCAGAAGGGAAAACACCCGGTAGGTAGTTACTGATGCTGTTACTAGTATTAATCCCCCGGTGAAGGCCTTGCTTCCCAGAAGTTGAAGGAAATTGTTGTTGAAACGATTGCCAGAGCTGTTTCATCAGTGTAACTTGGTCCAGCCTGTCTCCAACTTTGCCTGCCAGAGTTTACCATGCCATCATCTCCTTCGTCACTGACACTCCCCAACACACAGCTGCGCACTCACACAAATACACGCAGCCTTACCTCTTTCTCACCTTCAAATTAAAGAACAATTCAGACCTTCTCTTTAATATTGTTAAAAAAAAGACTGAAGATTCCTATGATATATAAAGTAAGAATCTGGTAGCCTCTGTTAAGATTTGCACGTCAAAGCAAAAAAAAATTAGAAAAAGTTTCCATTTTATATTTTCCTGTTCTAAATTAGGGTACTTTCCAGGTTCCCTGCAATTCTGATCTGTAGAATTTAAGCAGATTCTTACATGATAATAGAGTCTGGGATTTACTTGTTGGTTATTTGCTTCTGTTATAATGGAACTTAATTGTCTTTATTTTCCTAAGAAATTATAACTTTTAAAAAATCACTAACACTCCTAACTCACTGCAGATCACCTAGTTGGGTAAGGGGGATACAGAGCAGTGAGAATGCCGTAGCTGTGACTGCAGAGCCTGAGGATTTGTGTTGTTTAAAACTAATGAAAGGTAAGAAGAAGCTTTTGTAACTTTAGAGGTTTGAGGGGCAAACATGTTTCTTAAGTAATAGAATAGCTCATTATTTTTGGTTGTGTTAATTTAACTGAAGTAATTCTTGGTTCAGAACCCGCCAAATTAATAATTCAATAAAGTCTTAATAATTCAATAAAGTATCACCATACTTGTTTTCATGCATGTATGCTACAATGCAACGTCACTGCTTTTGGGAGTCAGCGCTTCTTGCTGCCTCAAACGAAAGCCCATTCAGCTTTTCATGGGTGGCTGAGACAAGTACCTCTAATCACTGAACCATCTCCCCAGCCCCACAAGAGCCTGATTTTAAATATTAATTTATTGTAATATTTTGTGTATAGCGTTTAATTTTTTTCTCTTTTCTTCCTTTCTTCCTCCCTCCTTCCCTTCCCTTAATGTTATTTAATCATTTTTAATGCTTTACAAAGAAAAATGTGTTTCTGAAAAATATTCCTATCCTAAGCTATAACAAGTCATAAAAGATGAGCTGGAGAGATGGCTCAGCAGTTAAAGGTACTCGCTTGCAAAGCCCAATAACCTCGGTTCAGTTCCCTGGTACCCACATAAAGCCAGATGCACAGGAGGGCACATGTATCTGGAGTTTGTTTGAAGTGGCTAGAGGCCCTGGTGTACCCATTCTCTCTCTCTCTCTCTCTCTCTCTCTCTCTCTCTCTCTCTCTCTCTCTCTCTCTCGCTCGCTCGCTCGCTCGCCTCTATCTCTGCTTGCAAATAAATAAAATATTTTAGGAAAAAATATTTTTTTAAAAAAAGAACTTGTGGGCTGGAGAGATGGCTCAGCGGATAAGGCACTTGCCTCCAGTGCCTAAGGCCCCGGGTTCAATTCCCCAGGACCCACATAAGCCAGACCCACAAGGTAGTGGCCCTGGTGTTCTCTCTCTCTCTCTCTCTCTCTCTCTCTCTGTATCTCTGCTTGAAAATGAATAAATAAAATATATTTTTAAAAAAAGAACTTGTAGCCGGGCGTGGTGGCGCACACCTTTAATTCCAGCACTCGGGAGGCAGAGGTAGGAGGATTGCCATGAGTTCAAGACCACCCTGAGACTACGTAGTGAATTCCAGGTCAGCCTGGACTAGAGCGA
>PVHP010010739.1:0-46836 GCA_004024765.1 Zapus hudsonius | reverse complement strand
TTTATTTGCATGCATGTGTACATATGGAAGTACCAGGGCCTCTGGCCGCTGCAAATGGACACCAGAAACTTGTACCATTTTTTGAGTCTGGCTTGGAAACTGAACCTAGGCCAGCAGGCTTTGCAAGTAAGTGCCTTTGACCTCTAAGCCATCTTCCCAGGCCCCTGATATCTTACTGTTTAGTTTGCTGAGTTTTTTTAAAAAAATATTTTATTTATTCATTTTCAAGCAGAAAGATAGATAGATGAGAGAGAGAGAGAGAGAGAGAGAGAGAGAGAGAGAGAGAGAGAGAGAGAGAGAGATAGCGCGCACCAGGGCCACCACCTAATGGGTCTGGCTTATGTGGGTCCTGGGGAATTGAACCCCGAGCCTTAGACACTGGAGGCAAGTGCCTTAACCACTGAGCCATCTCACCAGCCCTCCCAAATGAATTTTAACACTTTTTTCTATTTCAGTGAATAGTGTTGGAGTTTGATGGGAAGTGCGTTAAATCTGTAGATTGTGTTGGTTAGATGGACATTGTGAGGGTTTGGTTTTGTTGTCAATTTGATCTTTTTAATTATCTTGGGTAGGTCTCTGAGGATGGTTACAGGAAGGCAGCCTCTTAGTAGGGGGCAGGATTTTAAGAAGCTCAAAGAAGCTGGAAGTAAACATCCTTTCCTGTGTGGGCCATGCAGGAAGGAAATTCCAGAGACTCAGGAAGCCATTAAGTCTGGGATAGGGTTGCAAGACCTCACCCTAAGGCCATATAAAGGAGAAGAAATTCTCTTTGCCCTCCTGCCTGTTTGCTGTTCTATGTTTGATGTTGGTGATGGGTTTCTCTCTCTGCTCAGACCTGTGAAAGAGGGCTAGCCTCTTTCGCTGTTACGGAATTTCCCCTCGATCTGTAGTTTCAATAAATCCTTTCCTCCCTCAAATTGTGCCTGGTTTGGAGATTCATCCCAGTGGCATTTTCACAATGGTGACTCTTCCATGAGGATGGGAGGCCTTTCCATTACTGACTGTTTTCTCCAATTTCTCTCAAGAATGATGATTGTAAAAGTCTTTCATTTCCTTGGCTAGGGTTATTCCAAGGTTGTGTGTGTGACCACTATGAATGGGACTGTTTCCCTGATTTCATTTTCAGCACATTTACTGAGAGAGAGAGAGAGAGAGAGAGAGAGAGAGAGAGAGAGAGAGAGAGAGAGAGAGAGAGAGAGAGAGAGAGAGAGAATGGGCACACTAGGGCCTCTTGCCGCTGCAAATGAACTCCAAATGTATGTGCTACTTTGTGCATCTGGCCTTCCATAGGTATTGGGAAACTGAGCAGGCTTTGTAGGCAAGCTCCTTTAACCTCTCCCCAGCCCTGCAATTCTCTTAAAAATGTTCAAACTTGTGTTGTGGGCCAAGGTGTGGTCTGGCTTGGTGAATGCTCCCTGGATGATTAAAAGGATTCTGTATTTTGCTAATGTTGGGTGAAGGATTATCTGAGAACACATCCTTTTGGTTTGTGGTGTTAAGTTCTTCAATATCTGATTTTTTGCCTAATAGTTCTGCCAACTGTTGAGAGAAGGAGAAACAAATTTAAGCTCCCAGCTATAATTATAGATCTGTCTATTCTTTCAGCTGTAATTTAAAGCACTTGTATTTGGTGTGCAGACATTTAAAATTGCCATATGGTCCCGATTAACTACCCTTCTTGTCATTATACAGCATTTCTACTTCTGGAGATTTCTTTGCTGTTATGTCTAATTATCCAAAATTAATTTCTCAAATGCCCTTACAAATATATGCATGGCATGTATTTTTTTCTTCTTTTTACTATAAGTGTTTCCCTTAGCCAGCACAAAGCTAGGTTTTGGCTTTTAATCCATCTTAAACTCTGTCTTTTAATTAATATATTTAGATTTTTTTTAATAGTTTATTGTTGATGTATGGTACTTAAATCTATTGTTTGCTTCCTGTTTGTTCCCACTATTTTTAATTCATGTTTTAAATATTTTATTTATTTGAGAGAGTGAAAGAGACAGACACAGAGAGAGTATGGGTGTGCCAAGGCCTCCAGCCACTGCAAAAGAATTCCAGACACATGTGCCACCTTGTGCATTGGGCTGTACGTGGGTACTGGAGAATTGAACTCAGGTCCTTCTGCTTTACAGGCAAGCACCATAACTGCTGAGCCATCTCTAGAGCCCCATTCATTTCATTTTTTCACTTTCTTGTATGTTACTGAACTTTGTTAGAATTCCATTTGCACCAAAAGATAAACATGAAGATACTCCAATAGACCATGTGTGGTGGCCCACGCTTTTAATCCCAGCACTTGGGAGGTAGAGGTAGGAGGATTTTAGTGAGTTCCAGGCCACCCTGAGACTACATAGTGAATTCAGGTAAAGTCAGCCTGGGCTAGAGCAAAATCCTACCCCCCCCAAAAAAAAAATCCATGTGTGGTGGCACATGCCTTTAATTCTAGCACCCCTGAAAGTACATAGTGAATTCCAGGTTAACCTGGGCTAGAGGTAGACCCTACCTGGAAACAAACAAACAAATAAACACAATAACAACAACAACCCCTCCAATAGTCACTTTACAAAACACGATACATAAATAATCAAAAATCCTATGGAAGGCATTCAACCTTATTACTCAGTAGAAAAGGCAAAATTTTTTTTTTTTTTTTTGGAGGTCGGGTCTCCCTCTAGCCCAGGCTGACCTAGAATTCACTATGTAGTCTTAGGGTGGCCTTGAACTCACTCACTGTGATCCTCCTACCTCTGCCTCCCGAGTGCTGGGATTAAAGGTGTGCGTCACCGCGCCCGGCCAGAAAGGCAAATCTTAATAATATCCCACCTCACATTACCATACTGACTAAAACTTAAAGAGTGAAAATCTGAAGTGTTTTTGAGTAAGCGAATCTGCCTTCTCTGGTGGCTGAAACTGATATAAGCAATCTGACATTAATCTTATAAATCTTCAACTCAGCAATTCTATATCAAAGCATATGAAGCTTCACACCAGTGGACATGTATGAGATACTCAAAGTAAAAACGTATAGTAGTAAAAGCAGCCTAAATGTCTAACCAATTGTCATGGTTTGATCCAGGTGTCCCCCACAAACAATTGAATGTGTTCTGATAGATCGATCCTCAGCTGATGGCAGTTTGGGTTTTACAACCTCGATGAAGCTGTGTTGTCAGGGGTGGGCTTATGGGGTTATAAGCCAGCTTCCCCTTGCCAGTGTTTGGCACACCTTCCTGCCACTGTTTGCAGTGCTGTGGCGGAGGTGATGTCCACCCCTCTGCTCATGCCATCGTTTTCCCTGCCAGGATGGAGTCTCCCCTCGAGTCCATAAGCCAAATAAACCCATTCCTCTACAAGCCGCTTTTGTTTGGGTTCTTTCTGTGCAGCAACTAGAATGTTGACTGCAACACCATTAGATGTTATACAATAACATGGAATATTATAAAGCAGTGAAAACACTTTATGATATTTTCCCCTCCATTACTAGCTAACTAGATATTGTTACTTAAGTGATTACTTAAGGGCTATAATTTCTTAACATATCAGTCTACCTTCAAGTACGTATTATGTAAGCCTCTTACACTAGTTTATATACATAATCTCTCCCAAGACTTGATGTTGCTATATGTCCTTTTACATTGGTCATAAAACACACAGCCTTAAAATTTTAAATCTTGTATTTTTACCTACATAGTAATGGTTTCCAAAGTTCTTCATTCTATAGTATAAATATTTTGATCTGGTGTCATTTCCTCCTGCCTGCATGATGTTTGTAGTGTAGTTCTAATGTGAGGTACATCCAAAGTATGTTTTGCTTTGGACACAGATTTTCAGGCTGACAGGATTTCTTTCTTTGAATAAAGGTAATCCTCCACTTTCATTTCATTGCCCTTCGAAATAAAACGTGCTACTATCCTTATTTTGTTCTTTTGTGTCTTTCTTAAGATTTTTCTCTTTATTGGTTGATATGTCTGGGTGCAGTGTTCTACATGTGTCTAGGATTTGGGGTTTATGGAGATTATTATATCTGTGGGGTTTATAGTTTTAAATCCAATTTGGAAACACTTTCCCCATTATTTCTCAAGGTTTTTTGTTTTTACTGCTTTTCCTTAAGCAGAAACTCCAATTACACATACTGGGTGGATTAAAATGGCCCATGGCACGCACCAAGCACATAATAAAGCCGAAGCATTCCGGCAGCACTTGCCTGTTTTCCCCACATGACGTTTCTGCAGCCTTGGTTCTGAACACACGTGTACTTTGCATCCTCATATGCATCAGACCACTAAGAATGCTGCCTGGAACATGTGGACTCAAGTCTGAGGGTGCTGTGTGTTATGAATTCCAGTGTTTCAACTGTACACATACCGTTTTCTGCTCTTATAGAAACATCACGGTTTATTATAGAAAACTTACTATTTTCCTACTGGCATTCCTTGGCATTTATCAAATTACTACCTTTCAATCATATTGTGCTAGAATGTTTGGTTTTAAAAATTGTTGAGTTGCTGACTTGAGTTTTATTACAAAGAAAATCATTCAGGGCTGGAGCGGTTAAGGCATTAGCCTCCAGAGCCTAAGGACTCAGGTTCAATTCTCCAGTACCATGTAAATCAGATGCATAAGGTGTGGCACGTGCATCTGGAGTTCCTTTGCAGTGGCTGGAGGTCCTGGTGCACCCATACTCGCTCGATCTCTCTCTCTTTCTGTATCTCTGCTTGCAAATAAAGAAAATAAATAAATTTAAAAATCAACCAGGTGTGGTGGCACATACTTTAATCCCAGCAGGAGGCAGAGGTAGGAGGGTCACTGTGAGTTCAAGGCCACCCTAAGACTACATAGTGAATTCCAGGTCAGCCTGGACTAGAGCGAGACCCTATCTCAAAAAAATTTTTTAAAAAATCATTCAATGAATTTTGTATTGGGGTTAATATGGAACGTTCAACAATTGCTGAAATGGCATTTTGTACTATCTTTTTATACAAAGAGGGATTCTCACTAATGATGGTTATACTACCAAAATACTGACCAGCACTGAAAAATGTTGAAGATGTTCTACATCCTGAAGGTCAAATAACCAGCTAACATTTAATCTACATAGAAATAAGTAATTCATCTCATTAATATGCAAATTTGCCTGTATCTTTAATTGTGAAATATGTATATCAAAGGTTTGTTTTAAAATAAAGTTATAGTTACCAGTAACTGATTTGCATATCTATTTTACGTACCTATATGACCAGGGTCATGTAAAAATTTATTGGGTGAAAACAGTAGTGAATGTTGAAAGTTTAAGAAGACCTCTAATTTTTTATATATGGCTGCACGATTCTATCCTTTATCTAATTTAGTCCTAGAAAAGGCTAAAATTTAGCATTTTCATTTTGTACATATAGCTCTCTTACCTGAGGTGTCCTTACCTCCCAGTTTCTAAAATTCTATCTGCCCTGAATGAATATACATGTATAAAAGTACGTGTGTATATAGCAGCTGAGCCATCTCTCCAGGCCTCCGAGTGGTCTTGTTATACTGCTGTTAGCCCAACTTACTGCTAGAAAGGCAGAAATCTTGCCTTTTCACTTAAAACCATTGCTGAGTGTAGTGTTTCACACTTATAATTCCAACCTCCAGAAGAGCAAATACTGAGGAAGTTTCCATGCACCAAAAAGCAGGTCGTCCCCATTCCCCCATGCCGAGTCTGGTCCCTGCACTTGGCCTTTCCCACCTGGGCCCACCGGTGTGATGCCCGTGTGCATGGTCAGGTGGTTCCCACACCCAGGAGCCCACGACCGTGATGCCCACAGGTGGTCCCCACACCCAGGAGCCCACGGCCGTGATGCCCACAGGTGGTCCCCACACCCAGGAGCCCACGACCGTGATGCCCACAGGTGGTCCCCACACCCAGGAGCCCACGACTGTGATGCCCACAGGTGGTCCCCACACCCAGGAGCCCACGACCGTGATGCCCACAGGTGGTCCCCACACCCAGGAGCCCACCGCTGTGACGTTCACACGTGGTCAGGTGGCCCCACACACCCAAGCGCAGTCCTGCACTGAGCTCGCGCCCACACGCACGCGGGACGTGGCTGACCGCCCGCGGTCCTCCCGAGACCAGCCCTTCACTAATCGAGCCCGCCACCACCGAGCACGAGAAAACGCGCGCCAACAGACCCCCCTCCCCAGCCCAAGGACCCTGACGGCGCCATCAGCCCCGGCCACTCACCACCGGCGCCTGCGCAGTCGCCTGGGCCAGTCGAGGAGGGGGCGGGGCAAGCTGAGCTCGCGCAGGCGCAGACCCTGCGGCGGGCAACGTGAGTCCCACGTTTGCAGAGCCTCCCGTCCTGCAAGCCTGGGGATTCCTGCTTGCCCCCAAGGGTGGCCAAAAAAACCCGTCTAAATTACTCACTCCATATAATGGGGTGCTTAGCTGACTAAAACAGGGCATTGACAGGATCCAGACCTTAAAACTGGTCAGTGTGCACTGAAATATTTAGACCCATATATACATTTTTTTGTAGGAAGGTCTCACTTTAGCCCAGGCTAACCTGAAGCTCATTAACTCATTGTGTAGTCCCAGGATGACCTCAAACTCACAGCCTCCTGAGTGCTGAAATTAAAGGTGTGTGCCACTATATCTGGCTTAAACAAATGGCTTGGGTCTGGCTTTTTACATGGGAGCCAGAGAATTGAACCTGGCTGGGCAGCTTTGCAAGCAAGAGTCCTTAACCACTGTGCCATCTTTACAGCCCCACATGTACAGTATCTGGCTGGCATATAATGCACCCTAATTCAAAGTAAGGTTCTCTTTCTTCTGGGGGGACTACTATGTTTTATGCTGACTTTTTTTAAAATTTTTTTTTATTGTCCATAATGAGTTACAACATTTAGTGGGCAAACAATGAGTTGTTATCCCCAATTCCCCACTGCCCTCCCCTTCCCACTCCGCTGGATAACCTCCTCCATGGGTCGTCTGGATCAGTCCTTGTGACAGGGGACCATGGATAGCTTAGTATTCAGCCAGGTTCTCCTGGCCCAAGTGTGTTGTTACTGAGGGGTGCCATGCCTCTGACATTCTCCTCCACCACGACTCTCACAATCTTTCTGCCCCCTCTTCCGCTCAATTCCCTGAGTCGTGGTGGGTGAGTATTAAGGTTGCTTTAAGGTTGTGAGCTTAGGGGTCTTTGTGTCGAAAATCGTATGCTGACAACTTCTTGATACTGCTAACCAGCTGGTATAAACAAAGTGTTCATTTGCTAACGGATGCCACAGTAAGTTCAATAACTGGGCGTGTCATAATTTCTATGCAGAGTGCCGTTTCCTGTCTATACAAGCCCATACTTCATTTTGACTTTGATTGCTTTGAACTGATGACAGTCTATTAAAAACAAGTAGTTCAAAGCAAAGTGTGATTTAGTGTGATGGGTTGAGATGTCCCACACAGCCTCAGCCTCCTGTATTTTGAATACTTCTGCTGGTGGCAATTTGGGAGGTGAAGCCTTGCTGGAGGTGTGTCACCTGGGGCAGGCCTTGGGGAGTTACAGGCCAACCCCCCCTTACAGACAGACCTAGCTCAACCTTGCTGCTGCCTCATAGCTGACATACTTTCTCCGCCAGGATGAACCTTCCCTTTTGAAACTGTAAGCCTGAAATCGACTCTTTCCTCCCTGCTTTTGTTCAGGTGTTTTGCCCCAGCAACAGGAAAATTACTGCCACACTGAACAAAGAGCAGGGAAGGAACTTCAGTTACTGAAGATGATCAACAAATCAAGAAGTGCCCAACTACTCACAAGCAGTGGGTTTTTTCAGAGGCAGTGTGCCATGCGGAAGACACTGCCTTGGCTTCTAATAGAAAGGTTTATGTTAAAAATTTTTTTTGTGGTCTGATACAATGTATCCTTCAAAACTTTCAAAGCTTCAACTGCTTTCTTGCATGTTAGACACAATGGTTATTTTCATGTATTTGACTATATGCCATTTTTACAATTAAAGTGACCAGAGGCACTAGAAAGCTGGAATCTTTATACCTCCTACTGTTATAATACGTGAAAATGAATGTTTTCCTGATGAAACCCAAGCACTATAACTTAAATGTAGGTTTCCATCAATCATAAAAATACAGGATATCAAAGGCAGCATAATTCTCATTGAAATAAAGGGAAAACTGTCCAGTTAAATTTCAAGAATAGAATTGCATATATTTTTAAAAAATATTTTATTTGAGGGGAGGGGGGGGGAGGCAGACAGAGAGAGAATATGGGCGCACCAGGGCCTCCAAGCCACTGCAAATGAACTCCAGACACATGTGCCCTCTTGTGCATTTGGCTGTATATGGGCACTGGGGAATCGAACTCTGGTCCTTCTGCATAGCAGGCAAATGCCTTAATCGCTAAGCCATCTCTTCAACCCACATATATTTTAAAATATATTTATTTATTAGAGAGAGAATGGGTGTGCCAGGGCCTCCAGCCACTGTAAATGAACTCCAGACACATGCGCCCTCTTGTGCATCTGGCTTTACATGGGCACTGGGGAATTGAACTCGGGTCTTTCTGCATTGCAGGCAAATGTCTTAACCGCTAAGCCATCTCTTCAGCCCTAATTGCATATTTTTTGCATATTGAGTGATGGTTTCTGTTTATGCTGTTACTTCAGAAATAGTGCAGAACACAAGTAGAAATCTCTTGGAAAGATCTTTAAATAGTGCTTCTTTTTTCCTCAGGCAATATTGGCCAGGGTAGTCTGGAACTCCTGAGCTCAAGTAATCCACCTGCTTCAGCCTCCCAAGTAGCAGCTTCTGCAAACAGGTGCATGCCACAGTTCTTGGCTGTTTTAAAACTGTAACATATTCAACACAGGTTTTTCCATGTTTGTTTTATCAGCAAAACATTTGTTAGCATGAAACAAAGGATTCTTTCTAGAATTCCGTACTTTTAAGATACTTTGAATCCACGACGACTCAGGGAACTGAGCGGAAGAGGGGGCGGAAAGATTGTGAGAGCCGTGGTGGGGGAGACTACCCAGAGGCATGGCACCCCTCAGTAACAACACACTTGGGCCAGGAGAACCCGGCTGAGTACTAGGCTATCCAGGGTCCCCTGTCACAAGGACTGATCCAGACGACCCACGGAGGAGGATATCCAGCTGATTGGGGATGGAGGGAGAGGGGCTATGGGGAATTGGGGATAACTCACTGTTTGCCCACTAAATATTGTAACTCATTATGGACAATACAAAAAATCATAAAAAAAGATACTTTGAAAAAAAGTATATTAAAGGAGGAAAATCCAAGTAAAATCTTCTAAACCAGGCTACTAAGCTCAGTAAATAAAATGCTTGCTTTGCAAGCCTGAGGTTTCTAAAGTTTGATTCCCCAGAACCTGTATTTTAAATGTTCTCTAGGAGTGCATGCATCTGCATATGCACACTCAAGCACACACAGACCACAGACACCATAAAAGAGAACCTGTTTGATAACAGACTAAGTTAGGAAGCATTATTGATAGCATGAGACTCAGGTTAGGAATCACTGGAGATTTTTGTTGTTGTGGTAGGAATAGCAGCAAAAAATACAGTTATTGGTGGTTTGGTTTTAATGTGACAGCATTACTACTACGTGGGGCCTTTTAGGTGTGATGAGGCCAAAAGACTCCTCCCTCAAGAATGGCATTGGGACCCCTTATAACGGGGCTGAGTAGAGGAAGTTGGTTCTCTTTGCCTTTCCCCTTCAGTTGTGTGACAGCTCTCATCAAATGCCCATCCTTTATCCTGACTTCTGAGCCACGAGGACTGTGAGAAATAAAGTTCTGTTCTTTCCACTGTGTAACAGCACCAGTGGAGCAGACACTGGCTCAGTATGTAGTTAGTGTGCTGAGCTCTGCTCGGGCAGCACAGTGGGGACTGTGGCCTGGGCTACAGGATCACAGTAGGTTCTTGACACTGCTGCACTTGCACTGCACAGGATTTCCCAGCGAAGCTTCTCTCCTGAACTTCATCAAATGCCCTTTCCATTTAGTTTTTAAAAAAAGTTTAATGGAGGAGAGATGGCTCAGGGGTTAAGGCACTTGCCTCCAGTGCCTAAGGCCCTTGGTTCAATTCCCCAGGACCCACATAAGCCAGACCCACAAGGTGGTGGCCCTGGTGCTCTCTCTCTCTGTATCTCTCTACTTGAAAATGAATAAATAAAAATATATATAAAAGGGCTGGAGAAATGGCTCAGCGGTTAAGGCACTTGCCTCCAGTGCCTAAGGCCCTGGGTTCAATTCCCCAGTACCCACATAAACCAGACCCACAAGGTGGTGGCCCTGGTGTGTTCTCTCTCTCTCTCTCTCTCTCTCTCTCTCTTTCTGCTTGAAAATGAATAAATAAAATATTAAAAAAAAGTTTAATGGAATTTCCATTTCAGATGGCACAAGACCCAATCTGGGATCTTCCCTCTTAGAGGGAAAAAAAAGTCGATTACCTTTTTGGAGAGCACCATTATTGAAGAACTAACAGAATTTTATACTTAGGCCCTCTACAGTCTCATGCCTAGGTGTGGAGTTTCACCGTTCGTGATGAGAGCAAACAAAAACTCTGAACGCAAGCACTAGAAATGATTATTCAAAACATCAGGTTCAAATGTATCTTCAAAATTCAGTTTCTGGGCTGGAAAGATGGCTCAGTGGTTAAGGCACTTGCCTCCAGTGCCTAAGGCCCTGGGTTCAATTCCCCAGTACCCACATAAGCCAGAACCACAAGATGGTGGCCCTGGTGCTCTCTCTCTCTCTCTCTCTCTCTCTCTCTCTCTCTCTCTTTCGTTCTCTCTCTCTCTCTGTATCTCTGTGCCTGAAAATGAATAAATATTAAAAAAATATTCAGTTTCTGCCTTAAAAAAATTAACTTCTCAGGCCAGGGAGGTGGCTCAGCAGTTAAAGGTGCTTGTTTGCAAAGTCTAGTGGCCTGGGTTCAATTCTCCAATATCCATGTAAAGCCAGATGCAGAGTGGCACATGTGTTTGGAGTTTTCTTCCAGTGGCAGGAGGCCCTGGCACACTCATTCCTTCTCTCTTTGCAAATGGGCAAATAAAAATGGTTTTTAAATTAATTTCTCACTGCTATGCATACAAGTTTTAAAACTGGGCAAAGAATCAAAGTGTGTAGCAAATAACAGATCAGTAATTCTCTACTTCCCCTGAAAGGCCACACCTAAACTAAAAATATTTAGTATAAATATGCCCAAATTTAATAATTTAAACCAATAACTATGAAATCTATGGGTTCAGGTAAACATGCTACAGATCATAAATAGAATTTTGACTTTTCATTCTGAATACTGATACTCAGTGAGGGTAGGGGTCTTTTCGCACAAGAAAATAAAATTTTACTTCATTTGATAGCTTTCTTTCCTTTAAAATTATTTTAGGAATGTATAATGTCCCCAGTGTCAAATGTCCTCTGGCAGCAAAACAACTAGTACCATTTTAGCAATAGTCTTGCTAAGTACCCATGAACAAATCACACATGGTCAAAACAAAAATGTAATAAAAATATTTAGTGAAAACATATATTTAAAGCCCATTTATGGAGATTTAAAAATACAAATAAACTTTTATCCATTTGATATTCATGTTGCTTGTAATTGGCTCAATACATAGCCTTGACTTATTTCCTAAAATCATATATTGCAGCATCTTTTGAAAAATTAAATGCAAATTTATACCTTCATTAGTTATGTTAATAGAGGTAAATATTTCAACAATACACTCATCCCTGGATCTCTTAAAGAAAAAACTAAAAAGTCTTAGTGTAAATTTATAGTTTAATATTTATAAAGTTAAAAAATTTAACACGTGCTGAATGGTAGCAGTGCTAACCCTTGTGACCACTAAACAATAAACTCACTGCATAGAGCTTCTTTCTTTGTACACAGACTCAAATCACAATACCAGGATTTGTAAGGTGTCATAATTTTGTGGTACAAGTAACATAGGAAGCCTAGGCTCAGAGCACACTTGAGGTCAGATTTTTTTCCCCCTGCCCCAGTAGATACATATTGCAGACATGGCATTTTACTTCAGGCCAGGTAAACGGCTGTCTCAACACACCTGACGGCTCCTCCTAGCTAAGAGACCCCAGAATGCAGACAGGAAAGATGCTCACTTCCCACAGCAGGGGATTAGATCACAGTGGATTAGAAGGGAAAATGGCTTGTGATATGAAACTCAGATGGGGAGTGCCAGTCACAGCTCCTTATCTATACTCTTATCATCAGGACTGAATTAGAATATCCCATTCTTTACAAATACCTCTATAGAGAGCTACAGGCCAGAAACCGATCTTTTCATTTACCTTCATCCACCAGCAAACTGAATGCCCATTACTAAGCTTCTGTCTTTACCTGAACCAAATGTATTCTTTGGCTACATTATGTCATGGGTTCTCATTATAATTAGTGAGGCATACTTCATAATATTTATATCTAAATGAAAATGTCTGAAGTTCAACTTCAGCCATGGAACTTTTAATCAATTTGAACTTAGATGTTGAATTTGGACATTTTTAATTTTATGAAACTTTGTTTTTGTTTTGTTATTTTTTCAAGTTAAGTTCTCACTCTAGCCCAAGATGACCTAGAACTCACTTTGTAGTCTCAGGCTGGCCTCAAACTCACAGCAATCTGCCTGTTTCTGACTTCCAAGTGCTGGGATTAAAGGTGTGTGCCACCACACCTGGCCAGGAAACCGATTTGTATAAAGAATTGTTAAATGCACTGTTCTCAGAACAAGTGAGGAAATAGCATTATATACTCAAATAATCCATGGTGTTCTGTGGGGGGGAAATTAAAAATAGTAATTACTTGTTGACAGCCACCTCTAACAACAGAGGTATCAAACAAAATATAAATAAAGTTGTAACAGAAAAAAAAATTTTTTTTCAGGGTTTAACTAACCCTATATATCCTAGGCAACTCAAACCTGAAATACCTGAAACTGACAGCCAGTTCCCTTCAATACTTGAGGGGTTTGAAGAAGTATTAACAGAAATAAGAAACACAGAGATAAAGACTTGGTATTTTGGTAAAAGAGAAGTCCAGTCAAAGACCAGAAGAGGAGTATTAATTGACCGACTGTGGGGAAATTATAGATATGCTTGGTTTTGAAATGGAAATTGTGAAAAACTAAAGTAATAACTATCTTATCAGAGTGATGCTTTTAATACAAAGATCGAATTCTTGAAAATTAGTTTGAAAAAAGTTGCAGTTTGTTTAC
This sequence comes from Zapus hudsonius, assembly GCA_004024765.1. Classification (NCBI taxonomy): domain Eukaryota; kingdom Metazoa; phylum Chordata; class Mammalia; order Rodentia; family Dipodidae; genus Zapus; species Zapus hudsonius. Next base: position 33,590 of record PVHP010010739.1, on the reverse strand, counting down.
ATACCACTATTTATAGCAGAAAAAAACCTCAATGCCATAATGCTGACACACCACTGTGTTGGAAAGGACGATGTCAAGCCTGTCACAGTCAAGCTATCTAGGCAGTCAAGCACAAGGACATCAACCGAACCACCTTCAACAGAGCTCCAAGAGCAGAGAGAGGTACAGGAGCTGTTACATTCACTGTGAGCACACAAAGTCCTTAAAGACTGTGCTTTGGGTCTCCTTAGTGACCATATCCTAGGAAAATTGGTCAAGGAGCCCAAGTTGAAACAGACTAAACAGAGTATGGAAAAGTAGAGGGTAAAAGAAACTACATGAACAACAAAAATTGAAAACACAAAAGTCAAAAACTCAAGTACTTGACAATGTCCCTTTAATATGTGTAAAGGGCACAAATGCTTTTTGCTTTTAAGTCTTTTTAACAATATTTGGTTTCAATTGGAAAAATGAATTTATAGAATTAAGTGTTCTCAATACCTACTGGACCAAGAGCAAAAGACCCCAAAGAACAAGTAAACTAAAGACTAAGCTGGACACAATAAAATAAAAGACCCAAACTAAACACATATCCAAGGAGACCAATGACTACACAAACAAAGGGCCCAGCTGGTACACTAAGAAGTCATTCCTGTCACTTACTACAGAGGTGTCTCAGCATTCTGATGATCACATCAGTATCATTTGGTCCAATCTGAAGTATGCCTTGTTTCAATTAAAACTGACATAAAAATTGCATATAGGAAGATCTGAGCATATTTAGTAATTGTAGTTCTGTCTGGATAGAAGTTGATAAATATAGATGCCTTTGTACTTACCAAAGCATTCCTTTCCTACTCTCTTTGACTACAGCTTTGTCCTGGCCAGCGGACCTATCCATACACACACATACATACAACACACACCTACAAAGAAGACAGAAACACGAACAATACAAAGCAAAGTGGTTACTGCTGCATATATCACTTCAAGGTTTTTAAGGGGAAAAAATACTTTTTAAAATGAAGAATATTTTCTTCCTTGCAGTATTTTAAGATGTTTGTTTTAAGCTATTTGTTACTTGATGATAATGAAAGAAATGATCGTCAAATAGCTACAGTCCTTATCTTTGCACTCACTCATGTCTACCATCACATGCACAGGTTAGATATAATTTAAAAGCTCCTGGTTCGACTAGAACAGCCACTAACAGAGTGACAGAATTTACAGAGCATCACATGTGAAGATGCACATACTATGTGCAACAGAGGACAGAAACAGCAAAGGAGAGCCTGCCCTGGTCATTACCTTGTCACTGGGATCACAGGTGGCAGAGTTCCAGTGGCTTTCGATTTATAAACAAACCAAAAACTTTTATTTCCCTAATGTAAACTCTCATTTCCATTATTTAAATGGGCACGCAAGGTTTATGCTGCATGGAAGCAGCCCGAAAATCCATTAGCTTTGTTGTTGTTGATGTTAAATTTTGAGGCAGGTTCTCACTCCAGCAGCCCCAGCTGGCCTCAGATTCACAGTGATCCTCAGCCTCCAGATTAAAGGTGTGTACCACCATGCCTGGAATTCTTACAAAGATCAAGCCTAGAGGATCTAAAGGGAATTTTTCAGAGAAAGGGTTGCTCACACTGTCCTGGAACTCATTCATGATCTGTTACCTCTGCTTCCCACAAGGCTACCAAACCTAATTTTAGTCTCTGAAATGAAATTTGCATGGCTCCTATGACATGAGGATAATGCTCACTTTAGCATAATTATTGCCCCTAATGCCCCAGTGTGCAATCGTCTGTGTGAATTAGTAATTCACAACCTTTAAAAAGTTATTGCTTAAGCAAGCAAGTAGATACGGGCTGTGTGGCTGAACAGAAATACACTCAGAAAGTTAACTACACAGGAGGTGCCTTTCATTTCACTTATAAAGCCACATAAATACATGATACGGGTTCATAGCAGCAACACCCTAAGCCAAATCTGAAGTATCAAGACTTGATTTCTTACTAAAACAAATGCTTTGTGTTTTTTCTTTTAAAATTAAGGCAATGAAATGGCTACAGTTCCTAAAATTCTTTTTATGGAACAAAAATATACACGTATTTTCCTCCTCAAGTTCAGGCATCAGAGTATGATTAGAGACCTGTACAATTACACAAAACCTTCAACATTGGGGATGAGAGAGGGAGGAAGAAGATGAACTACAGAGAAATTAGCAAACACTTGATGACTTTTCTTCCTTGTTACTTATAACCCTAATCACTGAAGGGAGGAAAAGCTGGAAAGCACAAGTTCTCGTTTTCAATGTCTCTTATATTAATTCAGAACTTTTGGGGTGATGAAGGAGTTTATTAAAATGGAGACTCCAGAGTCCAACAACTCGAAATTTTGTGGCTGGGTCCAAAAATCACCTTTGCAACCAGCTCCTCAAGTGATGCAGAGAATTTATGGACAGCATTTTGAAAAACAATGCTAAGAATATATCTACTTAATAGTAACAAAAATTCCAAACTTTGGCTAGCTAGTTTTGATAACTGAGGGAAAGGCACAGAAGATGTATTTCATGGTGCCCATCTGTTTGCACATATGTGGATTGCATTTTAAAAATTTCAAATCATTCAAAATCTAGGAGACAGGTTTATGACAGATTGTGGTTAACATCAAATGGCAGAAGCTGACTGACTCAAAGTTGATCTCTTCTGTTTTCACCACATTCCCTATCAGTTTCAGGCTCTTCAAATTCTAAAATGGTCAAATCAACTGAGGAACAGGACAAGACTCAAGCCAACTTTCAATGATTCAGTGCACTTTGCAGAAATCTAAATTCAGCGTACAGCTTTGTTGTTTATTTTACACAAAGGAGACCACCAACATTTGCCATAAATTCTTCTAAACTCTTTAGGAAGGCCATCTTCTGTTTCCGGTCCAGCGTAGGAGGAGTGCTGCTTGCAGTGAGCTTATTGAAGGCGTCTGCTAATCTCTGGTAAATGATGGGGTCTTGCTGGCTTGATAGCAATGTTTCGACCAGTTCAGAATATTCAGCCTGTGGAAGAGACAAGGTGCCCTTAAAAACGTTTAACTCAGAGAACGTAAGCCTATCGGTTATGGGACTGTGGGATTCTCAGAGGAAGGGGAGGGAGGACGATTCAAGTCGTTCCCTCAGTGATTACTTTAGGTACTGTTCTCACCTTGCCTATGTGGTTAGTTCATTAATGCATTTCACAGTGCTATGAGGCTGATACTATTTTTATTTCCATTGTACAAATGAAGATTCTGCAGCATGATGAAATGTAATAGTACACCCAAGAACACAATGCTGTGAAGCCACAGTGCAAGCCACCTGGCTCTGGACCCAAGCATCCCTAGCTCTGAGGTCCTGCCTCTTCTGGGCCCTCATAGCACATTACTCATATGAAGTTTGCCCTTGTTTATATATACAAAAAATTTTTTAAGTTTTTATTTATTTGAGAGAAAGAGAAAAAGGGCAGACACAGAGTGAGTATAGGATCACCAGGGCCTCCTGCCACTGCAAATGAACTCAAGATGCATCTGGCTTTATATGGGTACTGGGGAATTGAACTTGGGTACTTAGGCTTTGCAGACAAGCACCTCATCTCTCCACCCCCTGTAGTTTGCCTTTTGTACATAGCCCCTAAGTCTGTGCTGACTATGAAAAATGCCCCAGAAGATCCTGAAGACAGCTTGCCCACCCAGTTCTGAGGAGAGCAGATGCACACAGGGCAGCAGCTAGAGTCTAGAGGAAGGGGGAGGTAGAGCACTTTGAAAGTTCCAAGCAAGCACTTGTTTCCAGTGGCTTTTGGAGAAAGGACAGGGAAAACACTTCAATGAATAAGTGGCATTTTCTATTTTAATGTCCTCCATCATAACACCTTATACAGTGGACTGATATAGACCAGAGAAAGCTGGCTGGTCATTATTTTTCTTGAGCAACATAGGATATAACAGATCAAAATGGTAACACCAAATGTTCATTAAATAGAAAAAAGAAGAGCGGTGTGTGGTCTCTATTTCCCCCCACCACCACACACCTCCCAAAAAAGCATGGAGCCATGGTGGCTGCCTTAACTGTCTTCTCCAAGGGACAGGCTTGCTCAGAGAAGACAAGTATAATCTCAAACTGTTTTCGTATTGGTAAGAAAGGGCAGTGCCTCTGGGGCCAGGGTCAGGCATAGAAGAAAAGGTAATCAGAAGCAATGACTTCTCGAGGAAAGGAAGCAGCACTGAAGTCGCGTGCTGAGAAAGAGCAGAGAGCTGAAAGGGAACTCTAGAGCACAGGGCAAGCATGTCAAGTCCAGAGCACCGTCAGCTTGGGGTGCAGAGTGCAGCATATCTGGAAGAAAGTGGGCTTCTATAAATGGGCCTCCTTAAAACACTATTGTTTTAAAAAGTTAAACGAAACGTAAAGCTTCTCTAGCTAATCACTTGGTCATAGCGATTGGTATATATGCACACAGGGGATATGAATCCAAGGTAGTGCATTACCCAACATGTTTTTTGTGTATACCTTATGGGCACTTTATCAGAATAAGGGAGATGGATGAGCTAGCAAACTTTTCTTCTGTTATATTAACCCCACATCAGTAATTCTTTAGGATCTTAAAGGCTCAACAAAACATAGTAACATGTTGCTTTCCAAATACAAAAGAAAATAATATGCTGTTGTTTATATTTACAAAGGCAAACTTCCCTTGGTCCCAAATCTCATTCATCTTGTTTCCTTTATAAACCTGATTTCCCCAAAGATAGGAATTACACATTGATGACTCATTCATATTCTTATTCCTGACTCCTAGCACAGTTGGCTAAGGAAAGGTTTGGATGGTGGTTGAAGCAAAGGAGAAAAATCAGTGCTCTGACAGCTTGTCAGATCAACCCAAAACACAACCCTAGAGCTCATCAGGAGCTTCACAGAAACAGGACTGGGGTTCTAAGTCCCAACTCTACTAAGAACTGATATACAGCCCATCATTTCTCCAAAGGGATCCCTGAAGAGGAGTGTCCAGTACCTGGTGCAAACACACCAATGTGTAGAAAGCTTCACCTGCTGCAGTGGTCATCTCTGTGTTGTGCTTTTGCAAAACCAGCATATCAAAAACCAGCTGAAATTACAAAATAAGACCTCTAAATAAAAATACAGGATAATTATAGAATCTTCCATCTCTCCCCATCCCCAAAAAGAGACAGAGGGAAATTATATTCAATTTATTAATCAATTATTTACAAAATCATTTTAAAAAATCCAAGGAACACATGCTAATGTTATTAATTGTGGTAGCTTGAAATGAAATTACCTAATTTCCCATTACACTCACACAGTATTCAAGAACACACACAAAAAAGTGTAGAAAAGGCTACATTACTGAAATTAATCTCCAGGAAAAAAAAAACCCCACAGTGAATAAAAAGCAATCACTTTGTCCTCTCTGAAAGAATGTAAGGATTTCCTCATTTAAATCAAGAATTATGTGCAATGACCTCCAAAGCAGACTTATCAGAGTAGTTTAGTTTTTTTTTTTTTTGGTGCGAGTGGGGGGATAGAATCTAAGGTTTTTCACATAATAGGCAAGCACTCTATCGATGATCCAAATCCCCAGCCCTATTTAACTTTATTTTGAGCAGGTCTTGCTGAATTGCTTAAGCTGAATATACTTGAACTTGTCTGCAGCCCAGACAGGCTTTGAACTTGTAATCCTGCTGCCTCCTTCTCCTGAGATAGCAGAAATTACAGACCAATGGCACACAACTAAGTTAAGTAGACAATTTCTCAACGTACCAAACATCTTACCTTAAGAAAGTGCCGAGTTGCTAAAAAAAGTGGTGAATCTGTTTCTTGTGCTTTTGCACACTGTTCTGCTAACGGTGTCAAGGCCTCTAGGCAGAGCTGGCAAACCTCTGAACTCATTCTGATCATGAAGGTCAAAGAACAAATGACATTGGATATAGTTGACTTTACAAAAAAATTACAGCTAATACCAAATGCATAGCTGTTCGTACAGATGATGTACGAAAATGCTGAGACGCTATTATTCATATTTCCAGGGAGCAGACAGCACATGATACGACCAACTGGATCCCTAATAAAGGAATGACTTGAGATCAGGGGCCAGATGCCTGGGCCTATGAAAAGAAAACAGGATCAGACAAACTAACAAAGTGTGGTCGTGCACACCTTCAATCTCAGTATTTGGGAGGCTGAGGCAGGAGAAGCACTCTGAGTTTGAGGCAAGCCTAAATTCTAACTCAGCCAGGATTAGGGCAAGACCCAACCTTCAAAAAAAAGAGGAAGGAAGGAAGGGAAGGAGTGAAAGAGGGTAAGAGGGAGGGAAAGAAAAGGGAGAGAAAGGTAAAAGAATTAATTAAAGCAGAAAGCACAGCTTTTGAGAGCAATAAAACAAAGCTATAAAAGAAAAATTTGAGTTTTAAAACTCCCCTTTACATAATATGCCCCTCCCCCTGCTAACCAGGCAACAATGCTCATTTAAAGGATACGATGTCATTCCTAGTTCTAGGGAATACATCAGACTTTTAAACAGATCTTCAGGAAGCTGTGGTATTTTCTCAGGAAAAATCTCACAAATAAATGTGATTAACTTGTAGTATTGATTACAAAGAGTTGGAAACTGAAAAAGAAATATTGAATATTTAGTTCTTCAACATTACCTAATTTAACTTCCAATAATAATTTTTCAGTTATGTAATAACATAACTGAAAAATTCCTAACTAGTATGACTCATTTAAAATGTATATGAAATATAGAAAACATTTAAGCCTTAAATAAATATAAAAGTTGCTGTAAAGAGAATCTTTTAGTAACCATCATGGAACATGTAAAGTGGCAACAACGATCACCTGGATGGATGGCTGACTCTCAATAGAACATGCTGACCTGAACTAAGAAGGTAGTCAAATCTAAAATTTAAATATGGGAACAAAGCCCTTTTCTAAATGTGTCAATTTCCAAGCATGTTGGAAAAAATGGCAAACTATTAAAAATTATGTCTAATGCATTCAATTATTTATACTACTTTTCTACTTGAGTAATCCTAGAGGGCTAGTAAAAATTGGTAATCTTGCTTAATCATACTTGACAAAATGTATGCCCAAATGTTTATAATGGCTTACATGATAAAACAACCCTAAAACCAAAGCAGTGTACAGAGTTTACTATAAACTCTCATCCTTCACTGGGCTCAGGGGCTGTCGGGCTGTCCAAAGTACAGCAGTGAGGCCCTGGAGGGCACTCCTACTCTTCAGATCCTGGCCTTCCAAATGTTTCTGTCTACTTACCTATCCCACTACCCTTTCCCACCCTCACTATCACACACACACACACACACACACACACACACACACACCTATCTTCATTGTCTACCATGTCCTACCCTTATCTTACTGAAACAACTAATGATAAAAAACCTCCCCTACTCTGGAGTACTTTTGGAAGGGGAGAAAAAAGGCATCCTCATCAGCCACAGAATACCAATGTACAAAACTTTTAAACTCCACCAGCTTTGCTTTCTACCATCCATTATATATGGACATTAGGAAATGCCCTCTGCTGACTCCCTCAGCTTGAGAATGATGTTCAAAAATAAAATGACCAATTCTGAGGGAACCGAAGAACTCAGTTTTTCTGTAATACTCCCAAACAAGTCACTTATGGTATGTAACCTGTGTACTGAGAGGGAAGCACAGCAACTGTTGTACCAAAACAAAAGCTTTATTTTGATAAGTATTGAGCAGATACAACTCCTTAAATAAAGTAGAAGTTTGTTATTTAAAAAAAAAAAAAAACTTTTAGCTTCAATAATCATTTCAATGTTTGCATTCACTTTAGTTACCTTCAAAAGATCTTGTGACATTAAGGGCAGAATTAGGTTTACTCCATACAAAACCACATCAGCTGCTGACACAGATCTGCCTGCTGCTTGTCCTGGCTCGTGTCCTCGAAACACCTCATCTATCAAAACAAAAACAATGTACTTGAACACTTGTAAATTAAAATCTCCAAAGTTCATATTCCTTTCTGAAACACATATTCAAACTCAAAGGCCAAAGAAAAGCAAACAGTAGAGAAATCTGATCAGCCCAGCTCATGCTACCCTTTTGTGCCTTACTTGTTAGATCTGGATGCCTGGAATAGCAAGTAGTGGCAGAGGGCAGGAGCCAGCTCCTTTGAAACCAAGAGTGGCAGTAGGGTAAAGCTAAGCAGCCAGTGGGGAGACTTTCAAAACCTATGGAGAACAGCTACTAAAGGCACTAGGGGTAAACAGCGCCCCATCCTCCCATGTTTCTGGAGCAGCTCCACTTCCTCCTGTCTGTTTTTCCAAAAACACTGAAGAACAAACAAAGTCCAGCAGTGGGTATGAGGGATGTAGAGTAAAACTCCACCATAAATGAGCCTTAATGACTGGTTAGGCTTGGTACAGAATAGTTACCTTTTATCTGTCAGCTGCTAGGCATAGTGGTAGGCAGAACACTTTAAATAGGATCCTTAAAATCTTTGGAAATGTCTTTCATTATTATCATACCCATTGATCAGTCAGAAAAATATAGGCTAGCCAAGTCCCCCAAAGCCCTACATTATTCTGTTTGAGAGCCACTATATTAGGTCTGCCAACTCAAACCTAATGCTTCCAACCACAATGGAGCTTTCCATGCAGGGCTGGGCTTGTTGGGAGGCCATCCCAAATATGAAGGACGTATCTCTCTGAAGATACTTACAGTGATATACTGAGTTTGGAATTTTAACTTACTAGCTATATACATGTGGATGAGTAACCTAACCACTTTGTGCTGTTTCCTCATCTGTAAAGTGAGAACAGCAATGGCACCTGCTACATCCCGTTGTGAGAAAAAAAGTGCTTACCATTTAATAAGAACTAAGTGAACAGATGATATATTCCCAGCAAAAACAGGTAGAAAGGTTCCTGATAGCTACCCACACACACTTCAACCAAACAACTTTCATTTGTTTTGTAAATACAACTTCCTCAGGGACTTTCACTTCAAGACAGTCTTTTGCTTTGATTAGTAACAACAAGGTTCAAAAACTACTACTACTACTACTACTACTACTTTACCTGTGTCACTGAAATCTATGAATTCTTTTGACAGGAGGTTAGTAAGAAGTTCCATGATAAGAAGCAGGTCCTGGTACTGTTCTTCTTCTGCTGTAACATCTATCCTTTGCCGCCCTAAATTATTCTTAGAGTATACTTGCAATAAAGTAAGGCAGGCTTCATATAAATTCATAGCTTTAGACTGTAAGAAAATATGCACAAGTTATGGTACTTGTTAAATCTAGTTGGTAAACAAAAGTTTAGATTTACTCTCACTTACAATAGCAGCTCTAATATTTAATATTGAAGCATAATATTAAAACATCAACAATAAAAAATGAGTATGTTTAAGATATTAGTCCTTTTCTAACAACAGAATTGGAATTAAGAATTTATATTCACTCCACATGACTTCCCCTTTTGAAAGAATATAAATATGCATTAAGGCCTGGAGAGATGGCTCAGCGGTTAAGGCACTTGCCTCCAGTGCCTAAGGCCCCGGGTTCAATTCCCCAGGACCCACATAAGCCAGACCCACAAGGTGGTGGCCCTGGTTCTCTCTCTCTCTCTCTCTCTCTCTCTCCTCTCTCTGTCTCTCTCTCTAGCTCTCTGCTTGAAAATAAATAATTAAAAAAATAAAATAAAATAAAAAATAAATAAATAAATATGCATTAAATGTGAGGCAAAGAATCAATTAGTAGAGCTTTAAAGAGCTGTCATCTTGAAAGGATAAACCAAAAGAGTGCTCACCTCTCCAAGATAGCATATCTGTTTATGTGCAACTTCAACAAAAACTTCTATAATGAGATTGACAGTCTCTGGGGTATTTTTGTAAACTTCCATCAACCCAATGCAATTGGTGAGGAAGTCCATTAAGAAATTAAAAAGAATGGCTACGTTGTCGATCTGGGTGGCCTCAGCAATGCCGCATAAAGCCTCCAGTGTTGCAGTGATCTCTTGTTTGACTTCCTCTTGCTGACACATTTGCTGAAAATTCTCTTGGTTTATCACTCTTAAGAATCGCTGTTGAAGTGGTTGAAGAACCTATGAAAGTACATGGGAACATGAAATTTCTGCTGGGCATGGTGGCATACATCTCTAAACCCAGTACTCAGGAGGCAGAGGTAGGAGGATCGAGGTCAGCTTTGGCTTGAGTGAGACCCTACCTCAAAACAAACAAACAAACAAAACCCCCAAGAACATGAAATTTATAAATGGGCTGCATTTATTTTCTAAACTTAGAGGAATATTTAATTCCCCAAATATTTCTAACTGCTGGAAATAGCGCAAGTACAGAAAACGAAAAGTAACTACTAAAAAAAAATTATTTCTTTAAAATCTGTCGTGTTTGCGTGTGCTCGTGTGTGGGGTGTGTGCACACACACATACATTCCCCATTTGCAAGCAAGCAGGGGCAAAGGAGGATGTCTAGTACCCTCCTACTACCACTCATCTGTACATTTCTTTCTGTGAGACAGGGTCTATCCCTCACCAGAAGTTGCTGTCCAACAGCAGGCCCCAGAAATTCTCTCTTCTCCAAACTACCTCCAACTTCCACACAACACTGGGGTTACAGACATTAATGGGCATACCCAGCTTTTTATGTGAGTTCTGGGGAGTTGAAGTTGGAGGTCTCTGGCCTGAGAGGCCTTCATGCTTAAGTGGCAGTGTTTGTAACTGCAGAGCTATCTCCCTAGCTCCATTCCCCATTTTTAAAAAAAGATTTTGAGATAGGGTTGTGTTACATAACCCAGGTTGGCCTTTAGTTCTCAACCCTTTGAGGCTTTTTTTTTTTTTTTTTTTTAAAGGTAGGGTCTTGTGTAAGTCCTGGCTGGATTTGATCTGTGTCAATCTTCATGCCTCTGCCACAAATGCTGGGATTTCAAGCACCACCATACCCAGCTTATTCTCTGAATTCTGCCACTCTATCCATGTCTTCCAGAGTGATTAGAAAAAAAAAAAAATCGTAAAGATGGAAAGATCAAAACTCCACAGTAGGGATCAGCAAACTTTTTATTTCTATGAAGGGCCAAAAGCAAAACATTGAGACTCTGCACACAGTACAGAGCCATATAAAACACTGAGCTCAGCTACTTGAGTAAAGCTTTATTTACAAATGCAGCAGGCCACATTTGGCCTATGAGCCTCAGTTTGCCAGCCTCTATATGGTCTAATATAATTCAAAACTCTGGTTTGCTTAGTTTCCCCTCCCTCCCCAAACTCGTCATAGAACATAACTTCAGATAGTCAGTCCTGTTCTGAGTTTAAGAGTGAATTCTTGTATTTATGAGGATATGCCTTAATTCTACTTGTACTGGTCTATATAATTATGTAAACTAGAAACACACTTAGGCTGGTTCTCCTTCCATCTGAAGTCACAGTTTGCAAAGCCCTTTATTTCACAGACCAGAGCACTTTAGACACAAGGGCCAGAAGCAAGCAATCTACATAAAACTTGGTGCTGGATATAAGTTTTATATTTTATGAACTGAATTGCATCCAAAGTTCCAATGTGGAAAGCTCCTCCCTCTTAGCACTTCAGCATGTGACCTCATTTGAACACAGAGATGTTGCAGCTGCCTTCAGTTAGGATGAGATCACATTGGAGGAGAATAGACTCTAATCCAATACAGTATCTTAGAGAGAGGGGAAGTTTGCATGCAAACATGCACACAAGGAGAACGGCCTGTGATTTACAGATTTGTGGTTTACAGATCAGGGTGATATGTACTCAAATCAAGGGATAAAGCCATAAATTCTTCCTTACAGACTTCAGCAAAAAACAATACTTTACTAGCCTTTGAAAGTGCAAGACAATAAGGATCTGTTACTTAAGCCATAGCTAACAATAGTCTCAGGAAACAAACACAGTGACTATTGACTCTTTTTCTTTCTTTCTTTCTTTTTTTTGGTTTTTTCAAGGTAGGGTCTCGCTCTAGTCAAGGCTGACCTGGAATTAATTCACTCTGTAGTCTCAGGGTGGCCTTGAACTCACGGCGATCCTACTACCTCTGCCTCCCGAGTGCTGGGATTAAAGGTGTGTGCCACCACGCCTGGCTCACAGTGACTATTTCTATCTCCTTATTCAAGACAGAGAATCCTTCACAATTTCTTTCCTGTTTTGGAGAATAGGCTGAAGATGGAATCTAGGGCATGCTAAGCAAGTGCTCTACCTCTGAGCTATGCTCTATGTCTTTCAAGTGTTGTTAAAGATTTAATACACCAATTCAGGTCCTCGTCTGAGGTGGGAAAATATGTTAAAGTATAGAATACTTAGTAGCATTCAATGTTGTCACATAAGCAGGTATGAACAAACCGTATGAAGCTTGAATTGATTCATTAGGAGCAAAAATATCAGAGACGCTATGGGCGAAATGTTTATGTCTCTGTAGTGTTTTTTATGTCAACAAAAAGATGAAACAACTACAGGGTTACAGGGTATAATCAAAATAGAGGGGAATGTTACCTCTGTCCAATATTGCTGCTTGGTTTCTGTGTCCATATGTGCAAAACCTCCCAAGACTAGAGCCTTCATCAGTGTCCTCTGCACTGGACTTGACAAGAAATTAAGAGGTGGGCTTCGGCTTGCAAACTGCTTAGCTAGGTTCCACCAGTTCTCACACTGAATTACTAAATTTGCCCTAAAGATAGAAATTAAAAAAAATATTACATTCGCTATATATACATGTACTAATAAAACAGAAACTAAAAGATACTGAACGTACAGTTGGTCTCAGCCCGATGACAGAATTTAATTAAAAGGAAATTTTGAGGTGAGGTCTTGCTATGTTACTTAAGCTGTTCACATACAGTGAGTGGTGAGATTATAGGCATGGATGAATTTAATCAATTTCTGAAGCATAATACTATAGACTCAGAATGGACTCTGACATCACAAGGGTTTGTATTCAAATCACACTAATTGTTCAACAATGTAACATTTTTTATTGACCCTTTAATTATAAGCTTTCTAATCTGCAAATATTTATGCTTGTGTAGGTATTTCCTCAGGAAGATAGGAAAAGGCATATTTATATTATATTGAAAGGATAAACCTTTCAATATAATGTAAATACATAAATATACAAACTCAGACAACCCCTTCCTGGGTCTCTATAAGCAATGAAGGACTACAGGGAACGGGAGACACTTTGGTGCTGTGGTCACCTCCAAGTTGTGCAAGGGGCCCAGTGAGGCAGCTTTAGTTAGCAAGGCTGGGGTGGCTTTTTGGTGAGGTAGCTGCCTGAGCCACTCACATGCCTGTAAGTCACTCCTGAACTTGAGAAGAATTGTTTTTGTGGGCTGTCATCGCCCTCTCTATCTGTAGTAAATAGAAACAGACTCCCTAAAGAAAACAATACAATAAGATTAGTAAATTATAACAGGCTTAAATATTATCCCTGAAACTAATATGACTAAATGAGATCCTTCATATGAAGTGCTTAGACTACTAGGTTGGAAAATATAATTCAAACATTAGTGGTCAATATCAATAGCAAAAGCAGTGCTATTCCTATGAAGTAAGAAAATTAAAAGAGTTCCAGAACTTGCTATAAAAAGTACTAAAAACCAGGTGTGGTGGTTCACAGCTTTAATCCTAGCAGGCTGAAGTAGCAGGATTACCATCAGTTCAATGCCAGCTTGGCTACAAAGTAAGTTCCAAGTCAGCCCTGGTTAGAGATTTTGCCTCAAAAAAACAAACAAAAATTTATTTTGTAACATCAGAGTTTAATAATCAGCTGTTTTCATTTCTAAAATGAGCTCACTTAAAAAAAATCAAATGAGAATATTGTACAAGAAAGTGTTTTTAAAACTATAAATTATAGGGCTGGGGAGGTGGCTCTGTGGGTAAGAACTGGCTATTCAGCATGACCCAAGTTCAGACTCCCAGAACGCAATGAAGCTAAACACAGTAGTTCATGTCTGTAATTCCAACACTCCTAACAGCAAGAAGGGAGGCAGACAAGAGAATCCTTGGAAGCTTGTGGGCAACTAGCCTGGTTTATGCAAGAAGCAAACAATAAAATTCCCTGCCCTAAAGAAGGTGGAAGGTGAGGACCAACAGCAAAGGCTGTTCTCTAACCTCCACACGCATGTAGTGGAACACACCCCACACTTACACAGGTAGGCACATTAAAAAAAAAAAAAGGGTAAGAGTAAAAAAAATTAAACAAAGAAACAAACAAATGAACAAACAAACAAAAAAACAAACACCCTTCAAACTACTAGATAAGACTCATGAGTTGTTCATAAGGTCCCCTGATGCCAAATTTTTAAAGAGTCAATCTAAACCTCCATCGTAACATAGGAAAGCTCCCATTTGCATTGTAACTATAGTGTGATGAAGTTTTAAAAATTGGATTCTAAAAATGTGGGCTCTATCTAGACTTAATATCATAACCAATTGTCACTTAAAAAGATGACACTAGGGCTGGAGAGATGGTTCATCAGTTAAGGTGCTTGCATACAAAGCCTAAAGACCCAGGTTCAATTCCCTAGTACCCACGTAAAGGCAGATGCACAGGGTGGCACATGCATTTAGGGTTTGTTTGCAGTGGCTGGAGGCCCTGGTGCACCCATTCTCACCCTCCTCTCCCAACTAAATGAAAAAAAATAATATATATATTATATAATTATATATAATTTTATATTATATAATTATGTAATTATATATAATTTTATATTATATAACTATATTTATATTTATGTATATATACATATATATATATATATATTAAAAGGATGACACTAGAAAGCAAGCTGCCTTGCTTACCTTTCTCTCCTTTCCACCAAAGTCACAAGGAGCTGCACAGTGTCGTTCGCAAGGTCTTGCTCACTGCTCCAGACTGACAGGTTGCTGATGACTTTTTGTAAGAGGTAGCCAATAATCCACTGAGAACCTTCTGTATCTGCTCCAAATGCTGTGCTGAACGGCAGACTTATCTTAAAAGAGAAACAAATAATAAGGTAAGCCAGAAAGATTAACTTAAAATGACCTACAGAATTCACGTTGAAATTAGTATCAAATTCTGAAGTAGTGCACATATATATGTATATATATATATATGTATATACATACATATATATATACATATAATATATATATGTATGTATCACCTTTACAACTTGATT
Organism: Zapus hudsonius; assembly: GCA_004024765.1. Lineage (NCBI taxonomy): Eukaryota > Metazoa > Chordata > Mammalia > Rodentia > Dipodidae > Zapus > Zapus hudsonius. The sequence continues at coordinate 18,389 of PVHP010010739.1, read as the reverse complement.
TCTGTGAAGCTAAAAAGACATCCTCAATGAAACCTAATTCTTTGTATGTTAATAAAAGAAAAGATATACTTAATCCACCGAATGTTTTCCATTGATCTTCCTGTCAAGTTTATTTAGTTTCATGTTACTTATTAATACAGTAACACATTTAAGACAAATGAAAGTAACATATACAAACCTACACTACTTTTTTTATGTGTATGCTGTGTATATAAGTGTGTGCAAGTCATGGTGCGCATTGAAGGTTGGAGGACAACTGTGGATGTTGGTTCTTGCTTTTTTTCCACCTTGTCCTGAGGCAGGGTCTCTGCTGTTCACCGCTGCACTCGCCAGGCTAGCTTCCCTATGAGCTTCTGGTTCTCCTGTGTGCACCTCCCATCTCGACACAGGAATCTGGCTTTTACATGGGGGCTGAGGATCCAAATTCAGGTCCTCATGTTTGGGCGGCATGTGCTTTACCAAGTGACCCTCTCCCCAGACTTTGAGCACATGTTCCTCTCTGGAGAGCACTACCTCAATGCTAGTTAAAGTGAATGGGGTGAGGACAAGCTCTGGAAGTCACACAACACCCCATCCTATTCTCTTTCAGCTGTCTAACAGTTCCGTTTTATTAGAAAAAACAAGAAAAATGCCCAACTCTACAACTGTCATCATCCTAAGTCCCAAAGAATTTTAAATTTTATATTCTGACCTGATCATATAGCTTTTCATCCACCAGGAGATAGGTCTTGGCCCAGCGTTTTAGAAACCAAACAATATCTTTGCCCATTTGAGGGCTTAGTAGATGAGTGAGATCTGCTCTTATTGCTCGAGATTCAACTTCTGAAACTCTTAGAACAGCGGATAAAAGCCTGCAGGTATAAAGCAGAAGTTATTCATTCTTTTATTGACTTAGTGGCTATCTAACAGTATTTTTTCCCATACAAATCCTTCTGCTTCTCAACCTTCTGGATTTAGGCCAGGTTATGTGTGAAAATCTTATGGGATGTAGACAATGTCCCCACAGTATTATGGATCTTCCATAAAGTAAGAGATAAGACAAAGAGAGGGATGAAAAGCCTCCACTGACATTGTAATTGCCTGTGCAAATCTCAGCACCAGGGCTGAAGAGATGGCTTAACGGCTAAGGCGTTTGCCTGCAATGCAGAAGGACCAGAGTTCGATTCCCCAGTGCCCATATACAGCCAGATGCACAAGAGGGCGCATGTGTCTGGAGTTCATTTGCAGTGGCTTGGAGGCCCTGGTGTGCCCATATTCTCTGTCTGCCTCTCTCTCTCTCTCTCTCAAATAAATAAAATATATTAAAAAAAAAATCTCAGCACCAGTCTTAAGAGAGGTACCAGATTAAAATCATAGGAACATGTAAAATGTTTAAAAAATACAGCAAAGGCTTTTGGCACTTCTTACAATGCTCCAGGTAGATATAATATCTGTTAGGTTTAAGATCTGGGAACTGACTCATTAGAATAATACCAAGACTGGTTTCCACAGCCAATGGTCTTATTATTAATAAACCTGATTCTGAGTGGCACTTCAATAATAAAAGTTTGCTAAAAGATCTAAACACATATACTGTCTTTTCCCCTAATACATAACCCACATGGCCTTGTAGTATTGATAAGATAGTTTAGCAAGTGAACAAGTAAAAACATGGTCTTTGTTATAGAAGTAGGGGAGTAACATAACCAGAAGTCATACATATACAACTCGATTTTAGGCAAAAGAAAGTATAGACAGTAATGAAAATCCCATTGTAACACAATTCAGCAGTGCCAATAATAGGATTGTAAGTCACTCAGCTGGGCCTCTGATCCATGTATCACCTCTCAAAATGAGGTTCTAAGTTACTAAGCTTAGCTTCTGGTCCATACCTCGCCACTCTCAAGACTAGGTTCTAGGTCATTAACCTCGGGCTCTGGCCCATTATTCACCACTATCAAGAAACTGTAATCTCCATGTAGTGAAATTGGACAAACATGTGCATTCTTTACCTATGTTCTGTTGTCTCAGAAGTATTTGGCTCTGTTAACAACTCTATCCTTTAAAAAAAGAGTTCCTTCCCTTTGCTGGCCTGGTCCCCTCATCTGTCTGCTTGCTCTTCCATCTTTATGGCAGCCTCCTCTTCTGGCCTCCTTTTAAGTCAGGAGGTCTCGAGTTTCCACCTATCCATATACTCTTTTTAAAAAAAATATATTTTAGCCGGGCGTGGTGGCGCACGCCTTTAATCCCAGCACTCGGGAGGCAGAGGTAGGAGGAACACCATGAGTTCAAGGCCACCCTGAGACTACAGAGTGAATTTCAGGTCAGCCTGGACTAGAGCGAGATCCTACCTCGAAAAACAAAACAAACAAACAAAAAAACAAAAAAAAAAATTGAGAGACAGGGAAACAGAGGCAGAGAGAAAGAATGAGCACACCAGGGCCTCTAGCCACAGCAAACAAACTCCAGATCTATGTGCCACCTTGTGCATCTGGCTTCTTGTGGGTACTGGGGAATCAAACCTGGGTCCTTAGGCTTTGCAGGCCAGCACCTTAACCACTGAGCCATCTCTCCAGCCCACTATCCATATATTTTTCATGCACCAGTACTCAAACTTGCAATTTTTACTGTAGGGTGCATAGATCTACATACTGAATTCCCAATAATTATAAGACTATAAAAATGTAAAAAATGTCTTCTGGATTAGGTTATGCTTAACAGTATAAAGTGAATAAAACAATACAAATTTAAATTATAGAACAAATTTCCTTCCTCCTTTTGATGTTCATTCGTACTAACGATTAACTCAAGGCTTTGCCCATACTTGGCAAGCACTCTCACCACTGAGCTACATGCTACATACAATTCTGTGCATTTCTTGAAGCTAACATAGTAAGCTTTTATTTCTCCTACTTAATTTGTGCAACAGTAAATAAACATTATTACTGCCAGAATAAGTCAAGGTTGAGTAAATTTTATTCCTATTTTTCATTTTAACAGATTTAAACAATGAAAAAAAAATTGTTCCTATAGGTAAGCTTTTATCTATTCTACATAGTTTGTGCAACAGTAAATAAACATTACTGGTAGAATACATCAGTTGAGTGAAACTATTCCTATTTGTCATTGTAATAGAATTAAACACTGAAAAAAACTTGTTCAAATAAAAAATTAGAAAATTATAAAACAGCACAGCCACCTAGGTATTCGAATTTCTTCCAACTTAACAAAAATCAAAAGACAAAAATCAAAATCTATTTGTAATATTCTATTTTGTTTTCAAGGCAGGGTCAAATTCTAGCCCAGGCTGACCTGGAACTCACTCTGTAGTTCTAGGCTGGCCTTGAACTCACGAGATACTCCTACTTCTGCCTCCCAAGGGCTGGGATTAGAAGTGTGTGCCACCACACCTGGCTGTAACATTCTTTTAGTCGACTCTGGATTTTCTCAGTGCTATTTGAGGCAATGGACCATGTTCACTGGCTACTCTGCTGTCAACAGCAGGCTTATTTGGAACTGCTCCTTTCTCTGGCACTCTGTGGGCTTTCATATACCATACAGCATTCATACAAAAGGAGTGAGAGCTCAATAGAGGTCAAGTAGAAGAAAGGTCAGGCAGATGCAAGAAGCTTTCTTTGTTTTTGTTTTTTAATAATTTGCCGGGTTGGGGGGGAAAGAATGAGATCATGAGTGTGTGTGTGTGTGTGTGGGGGGGTGCGTGAGGGCCTCCTTCCACTGCATACCAACTCCAGATGCATGCACCACTTTGTGCATCTAGCTTTATGTAATAGGGAATCAAACCCAGGGCACCAGGCTTTGCAAGTTAGCACTTAAACCACTGAGCCATATCCTCATCCCCAAGAAGCCTTTCTTTATCCTTCCTCTTTCCTCTCCACCATGCCTAGAAATCAACAATAACCTTGAAGAGCTCTCCTAGAAGCACACTGTAAACCCACTTTCCATCATCTCCTTAAAAGTGTGAGCTAAGTGCTTCTCAACCTGCCCTGTCTTCTTGAACTCTAGCCTCTGCAGGCAGTACCTCTAAAGCTCTTCCTTCCTAGATATCCTTTCCTCATTTCGCTACCTCACAAGCCCCAAAAGCCCTCTTCACCTCTTCACTCTCATCTCACCCACAGTAAATAGTGCCTATCTGCCCCACAATCACAGTCCCACTACAGGCTTCTTCTCATCATGCTGGTGTTTTTGCCTTTTCCTTTAAAAAGTATTAGTCTAAATTCCAGCTCTTCTAATAAATGCCCTTGGCCCCTCTACCAGTAGATCAGGTGAACTAGGAGTTCCTGAACCACACTGCTGTAGCCCTATATCCCAGCACAAAGGAAGGTTGAAGAAGCAACTAATGCAAATACCCTTTAACTGTTAATATTCCTTGGTTAATGACCCAATCAAGCACTTTGCTAAGAATACCTTAAATTCCAGACAGAACTCAATTTCCCAAGTCAGTTCTATGTGACATTTGCATTTCGTAAACCAAGTCAGCACAGTGAGCCCTTTCTTCTAACCTCCACTGCTGTCACTCTGGTCAAGAGGCACTGCTCAGTGCAGCAGAGGAAGAACCGCTATAATGTGCAAGGTCTTCTATTCAAAACCCTACAACAGCACCCCACACCTACCTAAGAGCAAAGATGTTAGAAAGCCTGAAGATCTTACCTGGTTTCCTGTTGTTTTCCCAACTTCCTCTCTTACCAATTCCACCTCACTATGATAGGCCTGCAAAGGCATTGTGGCCACTGTTTCAACATGTCAAACATAGCTAGGACCTTTGCATGAGCTCTGTTTGGAATGCTCTTCTCCTGGACACCAGTCTCATGTCCTTGCTCACAGGTCACCTCTAAACAAAGCCTACATGGACTGTATTGTTTAAAACCACAACAATCCCTGCAGTCTGTGTCCCTAGCCCCCCGCCCTCTTGGCTCACCCACAACACCTACTATTTTCTAACATACCCCATCACTTACTTGTTGATCAACCCTCCTTTACAAGGAGCTCTAAAGAAGTGGATTTTTTTGCTTGTTTTCTTTACCAGCGCTCATAATAGGTATTCAATAATTTTTTTTACTAAACCACAGTTTCTTCAAAAAATGTGAACACATTTTTAGCTAATAAGTAATGTTTCTTCCATATATTAAACATTTTCACATTAATTTTTCAGATTAAAAACTAGATATTCTTAGTATGTTTGTTGTCACAACCCTTGATATTCTCTACTCTCAAAAAAGAAAATGTTGGGCTGGAGAGATGGCTCAGTAGTTAAGGTGCTTGCATGCAAAGCCTAACCACCAGGTTTGATTTCCCAGTACCCACATAAAGCCAGATGCCCAAGGTGGTGCATCAGGAGTTCATAGGCCATGACACACCCATATTCATATTCTCATTCTCTCTCTCTGCTCTTGAAAACAAATAAATAGAAATATTATTTTTTTAAAAAAGAAAATGGTCTGTTCACACACCAATATCTAGGACTGAAAAATCTGAGAAAGCATTTAAAAATAACAGGAAAAAAATAAAATATGATACAAGGAAACCATTCCTAATGGTAAAATATATGACAAATACATAGTTAGCTAATACCCTGGGATGAAATGGATGATCTTTGGCACTAACGTTCAATAACAAAAATATCCAAAACAAAAGAAATCTAAAGACCACAGTAATCCCAAAGGAAAATATAAAACTTTAAAAAATATAGGCTGATATTCTACTCTAAATGAGAATGCACCAATAAAGGAAATAAAGTCCAAAACATTTCCTTGGTATTAGCTTAATAGTTCAACTTAAAAATATATTTTTTATTACACATGTTTAAATTTCCAACATATAAAGTTAATTTTTTAAAAAACAATAAATGGGATAGCACTTTAAGTTATTTGCAACTGACTAAAATCAATGTTACTAACATTACTGACATCTCCATTGGCAACTTAGATTCAAAGACACTGAAATTTAAATAAATGTTTAATGTTGCTTTCAAATTCACTTTTAGGAGTATACTTACTCCAAGTTTATCTTCATTAATTTTTACTACTAGGAAGATTAAAGTGAATCTGCCACACGAGGTACTCTTGCTGTTTTGTATGTTTGTGATAGGACTCTTTAAGTTTCATATATCAAGGATAAATATTTCAATTTTATAAGCTAAGAATGGCAGTTTTCTTTAAGAAAGCCACTGACACATACTTTCAGCTTTCCTAAGTTTTGTACTTGTTAAGATTCACCTGATTTCTAAGAACCTCAAATTCCTTTTCATTCATTCGTGGTACCTGTACACACACTGCTGTTTTCTAATGAACAAACGCTATGCTTTTAAAGCATTAGCTTGACTGTCCCTTCCCAGGTTCCAAGTTCAGAATAACTTTACATTGTTCTTTCTAGTTACTGGATATTGCTGCCAACTCTCCCAATCCAGTGGCCTTGCCTAAAAAGACCAAGTATTTATCTGCCATCCTTATGTAATTCTAGGCTTCTCCAAGTTCTCATTTCTTTCAATTTACAGCATATCTACCCCTCCAGTCGTCTACCCATCAACTCAGAATTTATGAGATAGCATAAATTACAAGAGTGCAGCTAGAGAGTTCATATTACCTAATCACAGAATCTGTTCTGCTGTACCCTGGGATGGAAGAAGCCTTTTCTCCTGGAGATCCCAAAATTTGAAGTGTTGTATTAATGTCAACTTCAGATGAATGCTTAATGGAATATTCCATTATTTCTGGAGGTATTAGCGGAGTCTCTCCCTGAGTATCATCAGCTAAGAGGTAGCCTTCAGTTTAAAAAAAATTAAAAATGAACACTTAACAAATCTATATTTACCAAATTGTACTATAAATGTTTTCAGCTTTGAATTACATACATCACATAAATTGATGTGAAAGTAAATTATGTTAACCTAATTTCAAGTTGATGAGAAAAAACTTTCAACTTCTAAGATAATTAACCTTCAAATACATGGCAAAGGATAAGGACAAATGTTTTATTCATCAATTTTATAATGAATACTGATATGTAAGCTTTTAAACTTTAGTCACCTAATTCTGTCAAGTTAATAGGAATTTTCCTACTAACAAAAATCAGTATTGAAGAAGGCCTTTCATAAAGTGGAGTTTTTATCTTGATTATAAGACTAATATAGTACAGTAGTTAATAAAGAAGACCCTAAACATCAGACTGCCTAAATTTGCATTTGCCTCCCAAAATTAACAGCAGCATGACCATGGGCTAGTTTCTTATACTCTCAGCTTCTTCATTGCTTGGAAGAGGATAGTGACATGATAACAATAACAACACCTCACACTACTAGAATTATTATTATGGGCTATAATGAAGTCCACAGGAAAGGAAATGAAACATCTGCTGTACAATGGACACTGACCACATGCTAGCCAGTATTTTTAAAAAAATAATCTATAACTGTGCTATATAACACCTGTATCTCATTTTCATTCAATACTATCTACAAGTACTATTGTTTTATGCTGTTTGCCTGATCCAGGTTCTTGCTATGAAGCACAAACTGGCCTAAAACTCGAAATCCTTCAGCCTCTGCCACTAGGGTGCTAGGATGACAGGGATAAGCACACCTTGCTCTGGAGGTATTATCAGAGTCTCTCCCTGAGATCATCAGCTAAGGGGTACGTTTTAATGCATGAAGCTTCTTTTAGGGCTTGAACTACTTAGTTGCCAGCTACATTTTAAAAAGAAGCAACAACCAACCTGTAACTAAAATAAGCCAGTGAATATCTTCATAGAGATCATCCAGCATTCGGTTGTCAATTGTGCTCGCACCAGGCGAAGCAAGTAACTGTTGTTGATGTCGTTGCAACTGGCCATGGAGTCTTGTTACTCTTTCTTCTAATAAACTAAGAAGAAAGAAACAATAGCTTCATGAAAGTTCATTATGTAAATACCTAGAATAATTTTTAACTAAACATAACATAAAGATGTTAGTGCAAAAACATCCGTGCAGAACTATTACAGTACACAACTGTTCTTATAACACTATAAAAATTGCGATTTATTTATTTATAATTACTTATTTACATGCGTGTGCATGTATGGGCACACCAGTGTCTCTTGCTGCTGTAAATGAACACCAGATGCTTGTGCTACCTTTAACGGCGAGCATTATGTGGGTGACTGGGGAATCAGCCACCGAGCTTTGTAGCAAAGCACCATTAACCACTGAGCCATCTCCCCAGTCCTGTGATTTACTTTTTTATAACAGAGAATTAAAATGCTGCTTTATAAACAAGGTTTACAACAATCATTTTAAACCGGTTACTCTATCGATATGGGTCAAATCACTTCTCCTGTGATGTTTCACACTATCTCTGCCATCTATGCCATAGTTCCGGTTTCTAAATGTGTAAGCCAAAGAAGGTCATCTAGGTCCAGTGTGCTGGGACACAGGGTGGGTGTTTAAGTATTTACTTGTGACTATATAATATTTGCTCATGGGGTTTCTTTGGCTGTACCTTGTCAGAAGAGGGATACAATGCTCTGCAGCGATTCTTCCGAGCACTCCTACACTGGCTAGTTGATCCGAGAACTGGTCTCGATCATCTTCTTGAAGTTCACTTATTTCTTCTTCCTCCCGGGAAGCCACACCATTGGCAGTCTATTGTGAAAGAAAGAGGACCTATGAGGAGATATACTACTTTGTTCCATGTAACAGCTCTGTGGCCCTATAAAATAGCTTCAGAGTGCATGTGGAAAGAAGCTGGGCAGAGCCAACTTCAGTGCTCTAGGCCTCCTTTGTGATCATGCCGGCAGTCCTAGTTCTATCCAAAGGGAGACAACCCAAGAGAGCAGGAGAGGATGACTGGCTCCCCTGTGAGTGTACACAATAAACTCTGCTAGCTGTGCACACCTACACTGGGAATGTGACTTACCACTAAAACAATCTGGCGTTCCTGACTCTTTGGAAAGAAGTCATCCATAAGTACTGGACAACGGACAAGACTGAAGGAGGTAATCACTTGCAACATCCTACATATGAAGAGCTCATTTAGGCAATAAGGACCACTCTTGCCCTCAGCTTTTCTTCTGAGGGAACAAATCCTATATTTCGAACACAGTACACAATGTCTAATAGGATGAAATAGAGCCTATGATGATTTTCAACCTTGCCTGGCTTAAAACTTACCAAGTTCCGTGTGCCATCTGGAGCAGCAAGGTGACATTGAATGTAGGAATTGAAAACTTGAACTGCATGTTGGGTAAAAAAGCCTTTGTGGAAATGTTTGTCATCCTGGACCAACGTTAGCCAGGACTCCAGTAATTTATCATATGCTTCCATGTATACCATGTCATCCTTATCAAGCTAAAATAAAAGAATAATCATAAAATAAGTCTCCAAGGAAATAAAAGGGTATTACAAGTTATATTTTCCAATTGCTATTAAGTTTTTATCAAGCTTTATAAGATCTTTCTAACTAACCTAAATAATTCTAAGGTAATCTAGAATTAATGATTATTTTAGAATATTTTAGCTGTTCAGTGATTTGTAGAACATATAGTTTTCAAATAAAAATAGTATTAATTTTTTTTACAGCTAAGGATATTGTCAGAAGGAAAAGATAAAATGTGAACTGCTTATACATTTGTTTTTCCAGTGCTGGGAAAAAATATCATGTATGCTAGGCAAGCACTGTATCACTGAGCTACAAACCCCAAGAGCAACCATTTCAAGTGATGTGAAGAATGATGGAAACAGACTGATGTAATTATCATACTAAAAATACGTGAGTATATCTGAACAGAAGTTTCCTAACAAAAGAGTTCATTTTGTAATAAATAATAAAAATACAAGATACAAGGGCCATGGGTGTTCTACAAGTGTATCCATAGATGCTTCCATTAGCAAGACTGCCAGTTATACACATGCTGTCACAATCTTATTCAAACTATTTAAGTGGTTATTTTTTAAGTTTCCTCCTTTCCACTCTTTCTTGTTCAGGAGTACCTATTATTGCTCGGTTTAAATTTCTTATCAAAACTAAACTCCTGTTGGGCGTAGTGGCACATGCCTTTAATCCTAGCACTCAGGAGGCAGAGGTAGGAGGATCCCCATGAGTTCAAGGCCACCCTGAGATAGAGTGAGACCCTACCTCGAAAAACAAAAACAAAAAAACCCAACAAAAACACACACACACACACACACCAAAAAAACTAAACTCCTGAGAGAAAAAAGGGAGAAATTTTCAGAGAAAAAGGTAGACACAATGTAAACAGCATTTATAGAACTATTTGGGATGCAAAATCTTCCTGGACAGAGCTAGTATTTTACTGTGTGGTAAAAGAGGCAAAGGCCAAGAGGCAGGGATGAGCCATAATTTCACAGAGCAGACAGAATGCCAATGCACCTGGAAAGATAATGACAGACCATCAAAGGACATGGTGGATGCCCTCAACAGGATGTGACCAGGAGACTGCAATGAATAGCCACTGCAGTACTTCAAACAGAGATACTAGCATATGACAGTTACTTAAAAGACAACCACACTGCCTGCACTGTGAAGTATGACGGTGGTTTGAGCTAGGGAGATGCCAAGTGGCAAATGTACAGACTTTAAAGTGAGGGATGGTGGGGCACTAATGGGAATGAAGTCTGACCTGACAAAAGAGAAAGCCAGGGCTGACACCTGAATTTTTATTCTAAGCAGCTGGGGAGAAGGTGTCTACTTTCAAAAATGGAGATTAGGTAAGATGACATATAGAGGAAGGAAGGGTCTCTTTGGACATGTCAAGTTTGAGGTTCAAATAAGTAATCCAAGTGGAAATGTTACAGGCTATCTGAAGCAAATCTGAAATGCACAACAAGGAACCCTGCTAGATAAGAAATCAACCAGATGGACAAGATGTATACACCTGTGCAATAGTGGCACTTAACCTAGGTGGGTAACCAATGGCTCTCTGGGTAAGAGATCCACTCATTGGGACGGAACTCATAGCTGGTACTGGGAACTAAGTCAGAATCCTATGGAGATGAGGATCTTGAACTCCAGTGAGAATCTCTCACTAGTCTTTGGTCAAAAGAGAGGCTACACCCATCAAAATCTCTCTGAATTAACAATGCCTTTCCCCTTTAAGCCATACTGCTCTCACTCTGTTGAAGAATGTTCTTTTTTACAGAAGGCATCGAAAACCAGGGAGAAGCAAAATCCATCAACATGACAAGAAAAGATAGCTGACTCCCTATCATGAGACGAGCCATCTCTTGCACATGAGCCAGGATCCAGGAAACGGTGAGTTACGCATGAGTGCTGCTCTTAAGAGGACCCTGACAACCTGCACCAGGGTAATGGTGACAGACACAGAAGACACTCGAAACCTATCAAAGCAGAAATCCCCAAATTGCTGATAACTTAACACTAAAGACTTATATCACAGCTTAGACAACATTGTGGAAGAAAGAGTGCAAAGATTGTAAGAGCCACAGGGTGGGAAGGAGAATCCAGAGGCCACCCCACCCTCATGACTGACTGCTGCTCTCACAACTCATAATCCCATGGTGAATACCAGTAACCCCATGGAAGAGGGCCCTCAGTGGAGCAGGGGTGGGGAGGAGGGAAATGGAATCAACACATGATTTATCCATACAACAAAGTTTCTTTTTTATAATACTTTATTTTATTTGAGGGAATGAGAGAGGGGAAGAGGGGAGAGAGGGGAGAGAGGGGAGAGAGGGGAGAGAGAAGAGAAGAGAAGAGAAGAGAAGAGAAGAGAAGAGAAGAGAAGAGAAGAGAAGAGAAGAGAAGAGAAGAGAAGAGAAGAGAAGAGAAGAGAAGAGAAGAGAAGAGAAGAGAAGAGAAGAGAAGGAGAATGAATGGGCATACCAGGGCCTCTAGACACTACAAATGAACTACAGACACGTGCACCATGTAGTGCATCTGGCTTTATGTGGGTGCTAGGGAATTAAACTCAGGTTCTTTTGCTTTATAGGCAAGCGCCTTAGCCGCTGAGCTATCTTTCCAGACCCAACAAATTTTATAATTAATTTTAAAAAGGGCTAGAAATACCCATGTGAGCACCATCACATCACAGCTACTTAAACAGGAAAACAGGTGCTTGGCATCGGGGAAGCCAAAGTGTGCAGTGAAAAGTGGGGCAGCCATGTAGAGGGCAAGCAACACAACCTGTTACTCAGTCCGTCAGGGCTGCTCTTTTTTCCAATGTTAACTTTCTTCTCTGATCTTTGTCCTTATTCGCTACAAGAAATTATAAAAATTATCTCATTTTAGCCAGGAATGGTGGTGCTTGCCTTTAATCCCAGCACTTAGGAGGCAGAGGTGGGAGGATCACTGTGAGTTCAAGGCTCCCATGAGCTCCCCCTCCCCCTAGCCAAAAAAAGTTCAACATATTTAGCCACCAGAAAAATGCAAATTAAAGCTATCTTGAGAGTCCATCTCACTCTGGTCAGAATGGCTATCATATAAAAAAAAAGTCAAATGACAACAAATGCTGATGAGGGTGTGGGGAAGATATACACTTTTGATAGGAAGGTAAACTGATACCGCCACTATGAAAATCAGTAAGGAGGTCTCTCAAAAACATAAAATAGATCTACCATATGACCCAGGTATGCTCTAAACACTCTGCACTTTACTATGGAGATGTCTGCTCAGCCATGTTTTTAGCTGCTCTATTCACAATAGCTAGGAACTGGAATCTGCCCATCAACTGATGAATGGATAATGAAGATGCAGTGCACACACACAATGGATTCTAGTCAGCTGTAAAGAAAAATGAACTTGGGAAATTTGTAGAAAAATAGATGTATCTGGAAGAAATTCTACTAAGTGAGCTACTCCTGCTCAGAAAGTCAATGTCACATGTTCTCTGCCATATGCAGATCCTAGCTTTGTTTATAAATTGTAGTGAAAATCAGTAGCAGTCACCAGAAAGCTAGAATGAGGCTTGGAGAGAGAAGAAGCAGAGAGGGATTAGGGGAAGGGACAGAATTAGAGTCAGGCAAGCAGAGGGACACAACACAGGGGGTGGAAGGGTCTAAGTGGGACAGGAAAAAGAGAGGGGGCGGAGGGAGGAATATGCATAACTAAAAATAGATGAAAAAGTACTGTAGAAACCAACTTCATTGGCTACTAAAAATATAACTTAAGGGCTGAAGAGATGGCTTAGCGATTAAGGCATTTGCCTGCAATGCAGAAGGACCAGAGTTCAATTCCCAAGTGCCCATACGATGCACAAGAGGGCACATGTGTCTGGAGTTCATTTGCAGTGGCTTGGAGGCCCTGGTATGCCCATATTCTCTCTCTGTCTGTCTGTCTGCCTGCCTCTCTCTCTCTCTCAAATAAATAATAAAATATTTTAAAAAATATATAACTTAAAAAGAGACAGTTTTGGCCCAAGTATCTGCTGGGGTGGAGAAAATTTTACCCTGAAGCCACAGGTTGTTACAGGTGCCCAGTGCCAGAGCTGGATCATTCCCCCAGCCCCAACCCACACATACACACATAGTGAATTCTTGGTCAGGGATGCCCATTAAGACCCCAAAACAATGCAGGGCATTGCCAAAATACTTGGCTAATCACCAGAACTAGACGGTAAGACTGTATGTTGAAACCATCACAGGCTGCAGTCACAGAGAAATCAAGCTGAACTGAGAAGGAAGCCAGCTTGCTGGGAAGTGCTCTATGAGCTGCTGGAGATAAAACAACAGCTTGAACAAGCAGTGGATCCTGAAAGGTACAAAATTATCCAGCCAGGCAAAATGTGCCCAAGTGTGTGCAACAGTGGCACATAAGTTATGGGGGTAATCAACTGCTCTCTGATTAGATATGAGGTCCACTCAGTGGAAGGGAATTTATTCCCTAGCAATGAGAATCTATTAAAAAGCCTATGGCTTGAAAGGACTTAAGAGACTCTAGGGGAAAGTTATCCTGTCCTTTGGCTAAGTGGTAATAGTCCCATCAAAAAGCTGTCTAAATGTGTATGTTTATAACCTTTAATTAATGGTACTCTCATTTTTGGTTAGAAAAGCTTTTTACACATGGTCAGTGCTGGTGAGACCCAGGACTCAAGATGGCAAGAAGAGAAAGCCCAGTGCCTAGCCCCGGATGAGTCATCTCTACCACCCGCCAGTGCTTAGGGAACTTTGGAGAGAGGAAGTGCCAAAATGAAATGACTACTGCATGCACTGCAAGCCAGAAAGCCTTCTCTATGGAGATTGTGGTAGACACCGAGGAGACTCAGAACTCATTAGAGGAGAAAATAAGAGGCAATTGAGAGTGCAACACTAAGAGAGTGCATTCATGCCTCCCAAGACTCAATGAACACTGCAGAAGAGGGTAGAAACAATGTAAGAGCCACAGGGTATGGCAGGCATACTTGGGGGGTACTGTCCTCCTGACATGAAGGGATTGGTGCATTCATGATGCCACTGTGGTTACTGACAGTCCTGCAGGACCAACATGGCTCTGAGCACATCAACACTCAACATAGAGGACAGAGGAGGACAAAAAGAATGAAGCAAGGACTATCTAGGAAGAGGAGGGGAGAGAGGCCCAAAGAGGAGAATTTATAGTATGTTCATAGAGTTCTCAATTTAAAAATGTTTTTAATTTGTTTTTTGAGGTAGGGTCTCATCTAGCCCAGGCTGACCTGGAATTCACTATGTATTGTCAGGCTGGCCTCAAACTTACAGTGATCCTCCTAATTTTGCCTCCCAAGTGCTGGGATTAAAGGCGTGTGCCACCACGCCTGGCTAAAAAGTTTAAAACAAAAATAAAAATAAGGGGCTGGAGAGATGGCTCAGCGGTTAAGGCACTTGCCTCCAGTGCCTAAGGCCCCAGGTTCTATTCCCCAGGACCCACATAAACCAGACACACAAGGTGGTGGCCCTGGTGCATAATATCTCTCTCTCTCTCTCTCTCTCTCTCTCTCTCTCTGCTTGAAAATGAATAAATAAAATATTTTTTAAAAAAAATTAAAAGCAACTAATTTGCTTTAAGCCAGTATGACTGTTTTAGTTCAGAACTACACATGTGTTACACATATCATAAGACCATCTACTATGGTGGTTTTAAGGGTAAAAAGACAGGATATTGACCAGAGAATAGTGGACTAAATATGATCAAAGTATGATATATGCAAGTATGAAAACAATACAACATAACCCATTATTTTGTATAGTTAATATGCACTACTTTTTTAAAAGATAGAAGAACAAAAATAATGTTAAAATGCTCAAGCACAATGCTCACTTTGTTATTAGTACTGGGAAACGTGGTTTTTATTCCTTCTACAACAATTAATTAAATGCTAAGGGCTAAGCATTGGAACACCAAGATGAAGAAGATGCCTTCTTCCCATAGAAACATCTGTGGCCTGTTTATATACTCAACCAAGCATGTGTTTCACAGACATCATTTGTTAGGTCTTAACAGTTTATCTTGCCAAAATAAACAGGCTGGTAATACATCTTAACAGGAACTTAGGAGTGGCATCCTCTGACCTACAGTCACAAAAGGAAAACAAGCAGGACATTTTATAAGACCTAGGCTCATTTCTTAGTATATATTTAAGATATGCATGCTACCATGGTTTAATCATGGAAAAGTATAAGTAAAATATACAAATCTTTTCTAAGATCTTCCATATGTATTACTAAAGGAGCTTTCAAAAATCCCTCCTTAAAGCCCTAATAGTAAAAAGCATACAGGATTCCCACGTAGACTGAGAGTTCCTACTTTAAAAATTCAACAAACAAATACCACCACCACCAATAACAAAAATGCCTGATTCGGTTCTGTGGTTCTGTATGGATACCAATAAAGTAACTCATCAGGCAAAGTGTGAGAATTTGGTTGATGACAATTGGCAACTTGATCTTCCAGTCTAATCACAGAAGTGAAACACAAGCTAGTGCTTTTTCATAATACCTTGGCCCTGCTCCACAGCCACTCTGGCCCAAACCCAGCAACACAGCCAGCAGATGACTAAGGAGACCAACCTAGACACTATGTGCTCATGCTCTGGGCATTGTCAGGCCTGTTGCCAGAAAGGCTTTGGAGAAGGGCTTAGAGCTTATAAGGCTACTTGACCCCACTTTATTCTGCTTACAAATGGAGAGGAGAAGATACTAAAATATATTATCAGCACTTCTCTCTCAGGGTCCATAACTAACCTGAAAGTGTTTAGAGTTATGAATGTATGGCCCTTCAGAATGGAAAAAAAAGTTTGCTTTTTTTAATGCTGTGATAATTATAAATACCCCACTATTCCAAAATAGTGGTTAACTTTTTGTGAAAATGCTATCAAGTAACGAATAGGAAAGAAAACTTTTAAGCATAGAAATCTGTCCCCACCCTCATCTTAGAATAAATCTGATTTTAGACATTAAAGTCTAACTTTGCTGAATGATTCCAAGTATATGTCTTTCTGGGGAAGTCAGTATTATGAACACAAGAAAGAGATCATTGCTCACAAGAGCCTGGAGGGAGGGAAGGGTAAACAGATGGAGGAAAGAGGGGTTGTAGAACAGTGATCTTATAAGGTCAGACACATGTCATTAAACATTTGTCCAAACCTACAATTTGCACCACCAAGAAGAACCCTAAAAGAACCAAATGACTTTGGGAGATACTGGTGTGCTCATGCAAGTGCCTCAACTGTAACACATGCATCACACCTTGGTATGGGCTTGATGGTAAAGTCAATGGGAAGGGAGGCTATGTGTGTGGTTGCAGAGGATCTGGGAATGCTCAGTATTTTCATTCAATTTTTTTTGCTGTGGATCCAGAGCTGAAATAATATATAAAGTTTTTATATTTCTTATTCATCTAAATCTACGATACTGTGAAAGTATACAAATAAATCTCATACTAAGGAAGTTATATACTTAGTTATTATGCTGCAAACAATTATAAATATATCCCTAAAGAGTGATGGAATGATGGTTACTATAACCCATCTCCATACTTTTCCCACAAAGAGCAAATAATCAATGTAACTCCAAAGTCTTCCATGAAATCAGAAAGCATTTTCTGTTGATCATTTTCCTTTTTTTTCCTTCCATTTTCAT
The DNA here is from genome assembly GCA_004024765.1 of Zapus hudsonius. Taxonomy (NCBI): domain Eukaryota; kingdom Metazoa; phylum Chordata; class Mammalia; order Rodentia; family Dipodidae; genus Zapus; species Zapus hudsonius. The sequence goes on along the minus strand of PVHP010010739.1, from coordinate 1,351 downwards.
GATGGTAAATAAAGAACCTGGTACCCCATGAATGCTAGCCAAGTGCTCTACCACTGAGCTACATCCACAGCCCCAAATTACTTTCGTATATAAATATGAGTTAGCGAAGGACACTTTAAAAAGAAATGCCTCTGTGGTAAAGAGTGCTTACTGCTTACGTATGAGTGGCTAATAGGCCTGAGAGCACCAAGTTTAACTCAGCAGAACCCACATAAAAAGTAGGACATGGCCACACACATCTATAACACTAGTTGGCAGGGGGTGGAGACCAGAAAATTGCTGGGGCTGACAGGCAACAACTCTGGGTTGAGGGAGAGACCCCCACCTCAAGGAAATATGTGGATGAGCGATACGAGACGGACACCTGATATTCTATGGCTTACACATGTGCTTGCACACACATGGAATGCACACATTTCTACAAACATCATACACATACTGCATACACACACAAATAAACAGTTTCACAGTAACAAAAAATAAAAATATGGGCTGAAGAGATTGCACAGTGGTTAAGGACCAAAGCCTAACAATCTGGGTTCAATTCCCCAGGACCTACATAAGCCAGATGCATGAACAAAATGGCACATGCATCTGGAGTTCATCTGCAGTGGCTAGATGCCCTAGCATGCCCATTCTCCCTCTCTCTTCCCTTGGAAATAATAAAAATATGGTTCATGGGCATGAAAATATTCAATGAGATGGGTGTGGATAAGTAACTACACACCTCAAAAAGAATTTTTTTCCCTAGTTTTTTGAGGTAGAGTCTCACTCTAGCCCAGGCTGGTCTCAAATCATGGCTCCTACCTCTGCCTTTTGAGTGCCTGGATTAAGACATTCACCACCACACGCAGCTGAAAATTGTATTTCTAAGTAACAACTTCTAAGGAAAGCCTAGAATTCGTTATTCCCAGCCTACGAGAACTCTGAAAGTAGAAACAAATTCTACTACCAACAGGTACTGGGTAAAGAGCAGTGAATACCAGCCATATTTGTTTATACTGTTATTCATTGGCTGTACTTAGACTCTTCTAGTGTGTTAACCTTTAAAGATGGTAATAGAAAAAAAGGACAGAAAAGTGATAAAATAGAACATTCATTCCATTTAGAAGGAATTTAGAAGCCTTTGAATGTTGAATGAGAAAGAAGGTAACATCTAGTTAAATTTATTTTAGTCCTTACTGCATAGAATTTAACTTCAAAATACCTATACAGCTGACAGTATTCCTATCTTCTGAAATCTCCCAGAAGAAGTGATTTAGTAGTCAAGTACTGCAGCTGTTCCCAGAATCCTATAGATAGAGCATTCAAAAAAAAAAAAAAAAAAAAAAAAAAAAAAAAAAAAAAAAAA
>PVHP010010738.1:0-46872 GCA_004024765.1 Zapus hudsonius | reverse complement strand
CCAGACTATAAGCTAAAATAAACCTTTTCCTTCCATAAACTGCTTCTGCTCAGGTATTTTGTTCCAGCAATAAGAAGGTAATTATGGGTAGGCTAAGAAATTGATAAGAGGGGGAGGAGTAAGGTCAAGAAATTAAAGCAGATTTTCAGGCCACAAATCAAAAGTGACTGTCAAAGCAGACATAAAAATCCAGCTGTCTTCTACTAAGCCAGTTATCAAGAGATTTGTAAAAATATCAAATGAAACTATTTTTATATTAATACTTTTGTCTTAAAATATAGCTATTTTAACAAAAATATACTGTTATTTTAATAAAATGCATTAGCATGACAGTTGAAAAAATGAATGTAAATGTTACTAGTAGTTAGAGCAAAGCAATTAGTGACCTGAATTCTATAGAAGTCCACAAGGAAAAATGCATGTGGGTTCCTGAGAAAGCAAAAATCATTTCTGAGAACTAATTTTCTTGACTTCTAGGAGCAGGTCTTTTATATATTTTGTGTTGGTCTTCAGCTCCCATCATAGACACTGTGCGTATTTATGGAATATTTTCCTGGGTGATTTCACTGACCTGGGGAATTGGCCAGTTCACAATGACCTCAAGTTTGTGAATGGACAAAGGCAGTTCATGCAGCATTGAGTCAGCTGGTCTATGTTGAGGTTCTCGATTGATAATAGCTGAAGACTGAACCACTGTGACATTTCCTATAAATATTCACCATTCTCCACAATTCCTTAGTGATTAAAGTCTGATTTTTTTCTCACTGTTCTTAGTGACTTGAGCACAAACTTGAATTTCCCATCCATCCATTTATCCTTCATTTTTCTTTTCTTTTACTTGTCTATGTGTGTATGGTGTGTGCTCATGCGTGTGGGTACACATGTATACAGGTGTGCATGCACCTACGTGTGCATGCAGAGGCAAGAGGTGGATATCCAGTGTCTTTTTCAATCACTATTTTTTTTAACTTAGGCAGGGTCTCTCACTTGAGCCCAGAACGCATTGATTCCTTTAGTCCAGCTAGCCAGCTTGCCTGAGAGATCGCTGTTTCTGCTTTCCAAGCACTGGGGTTACAGGCAGCCACCACCCTCATATCCCATTTACATGGGTGCTGGAGATCTGCCCTCCATCTTCACATTGTACAGCCAGCATTTTATTCACTGAGCCATCTCTCCAGGCCCTAGTCTTTATTTTCCATGTTCATAACTTCCACAAATGATTCAATAGATTCTTCACAGTTGTGCACACAAATTAACAGAAGAAGGTTGTGGTGGTGAGATACCACACAGCCCCTCAAACTTACTGGACTACATTCTTGGTTTTGTGTGTTTATATGGAAATGCATTTACTAGAGGCATGAAGTAGCCTCACAAAGCTGATTACAGTGAAGACGATTCAGAGTCATAAGGACAAACAAAAACACATCTTTATCCAGACTTTTTATTTCCTGGGGCTGTTTTCATTCTCATCTATGAAACAGAAACATATGGTTCAGAAGCCACAGCCAGGAGAGTGCCTGCCTTGCTCTGTCACTGTGTGTCTGTCATTCTCTTCCAGGTAGAAATGACACACCTGGCTCCCTGTCTTGGCACCTTTGTTCCAAGCTCCCAGGGATAAATCTTTGTGTTCTCTGCCATTCCCTTTCCTCTCTAGCCTACGTGGGACCCACTCCCTCGGCTGAGACCCGCTCCTGGCTGCAAAAGACAATGTCAATGCCAACTTCATCTTTCTTCCTCAGGTGGCCCAAGGCCAAGATTTCAACATGAAACTTTTCCCAGACACCCACAACACCTCAGCACACATCAAAGCTTTGTAGCTTGATTTGTGGGGATGAAGGGAGCCTCCAAGCATGTAGAGGTGCTACAATGGGAAGATTTTTTTTGCTTCATGTTATTATTTCAACAAATTATAACCTATTAAGATATAAGTGAAATTAGGTGTTTCTTGTCACTCTGTTTCTGGCACGTGCCCCTCAATTTTATACTTAGTTGTTGAAAATTTTTCATGAATATTTATCTTATTCCTGTTCAGGAGCTGAACCCCTGCTACCTTCTCTAAAATGTAAGTTCTTCAGCTCAATATTAAATTTCCTCAGCTGTGCTGTAACAAAAATATGAAGGATACAATTGAAGAAATCGTAAGTTAAAATTAGAGATGTGAACTGATTTGTTCAAGGCCACACAGATATAAATGACAAAATTTGAAATGGAGACAAGAGGTCAAACATTTTCTGTAAAACATAAGTACTTTCCTAATTGTTATGCTGTTAAAATAATACAGAAAATATGTCATTTTATTTAATTATGTATGTACAAATGAGATCTGATAGATAGAAGTTTGAACTTAAGGAAAATGTGTTCAAATTGACAAGTGATCAAGTCTCCAGGCTTTGGATCATAGGGTATGTGCTGGAATCTACGATGCCATTCAGTAGCTGGCAATACACTTGAATACATTCCTTGAACTCTCTGTTCCTCAGTATGCCTATTGGTGGGATGGGCTTATAGCTTTCTTTCTTGTGTGTGAAGTATTTTATTATTAGGTCAACATTAACCATCACATAAAGGAGAATGGTAGGATTAATATGACAGGAGAAATAAACAGTAACTAGATAAATATTTGTTTAAAGGTGAAATAAATCATAATGCCTATACTGAATGTTTTTAGAGTCTATAAATTTATTGTATGAAATTTCACTGGGCATTGAGGCATTGATGAAATCTTAATACCTCTATCTTGATATGCATATTTGAGATTTTTTATTGTCCATAATGAGTTACATTATTTAATGGGCAAACAATGAGTTGTTTTCCCCAGCTCCCCAATGCCCCTCTTCCCTGTCCCTAGTCAGCTGGATATCCTCCTCCGTGGGCAGTCTGGATCAGTCCTTGGGGCAGGGGACCATGGATAGCCTAGGAGTCAGCCGGGTTCTCCTGACCCAAGTGTGTTGTTACTGAGGGGTGCCATGCCTCTGATAATCTCCCCCACCACGGCTCTCACAATCTTTCTGCCCCCTCTTCCACTCAATTCCCTGAGTCATGGTGGGTGAGTATTAAGGCTGCTTTATTGTTGAGAACTTAGGGGTCTTTGTACTTCTGCTTTAGGTTGTATCGAAAATCATTGGTGTCTGTCTCACTGGCTTATCCTGAGTTGACTGAATTGCTGTGTCTGTGGGTCCCTTGTTCATCCCATCTTTCTCTGAGGGGTTCCATATGGATCCTCCACGGTATGTCTGGGGTGGCTCATCTCTTGCCAGGATGTCAGCTATCAGCCTGTGGTCCATTGGTAGGGTTGGATGGGCCACAGTCCCTCACTGCATTCTGAAAAATACAAAAAGAATCTCCATCAGAGAGTGAGATCAGTATAGGTTAACTTAGATATACAATTCTGAATTAGCTAGTTTCTATTTTTATTAGCCTCTCCATCAATCGCCTCCTTTGCCCATGGCTTTCAAAGCATTTCCTTATGTCATTTTTCCTTTCAGCTGCGTAGAATTTCATAGTGTATATGTACCACAATTTTGATATCCATTCGTCCAGTAATGGGCATTTGGGTTGGTTCCAATTCTTTGCTATTATCAATTGAGCTGCTATAAACATGGTTGAGCAAATATCTCTGTGCTTCAGTGAGGAAACTTGGGGGTAGATGCTCAGTAGAGGAATAATAGTTGCATCCACTGGTAGCCCTATATCCATCCTGTTTAGGAACCTCCACATTGCTTTCCAAAGTGGATATACAAGTTTGCATTCCCACCAGCAATGAATGAGGGTCCCTTTTCCCCCACATCCTCACCAACATCTATTGTTGGTAGATTTTTAATTATTGCCATTCTGACTGGAGTAAGGTGGAATCTCATTATTGTTTTGATTTGCATTAATCTGATGATTAATGACATTGAAAATTTTCTCAAATGGGAGTTGGTCATTTTTATTTCTTCCTCTGTGAATTCCCTGTTGAGTTCATTTCCCCATTTTGTGAGAGGGCTGTTTGATACATTTTTATTTAAATTTTTGAGTTCTTTGTACATTCTAGATATTAGAACTCTATCTGTGTTGTAGCTGGCAGATTGACTCCCAGTTTAATTATGGCCTATTTGCTTTGAGTATGGTCTGCATGTCTGTACAGAAGCTTTTTACTTTTTTTTTTTTTTTTTACTTTTTAGCTTAATGAGATCCCATTGGTTAAGTGGTTTTTGTGATTCCTGGGCTATTGGAGGCTCATTTAGGAGGTTTTTCCCTATTTCCATCTTGTAGAGAGTTCTGCCATTTTTTTTCTTTCAGGGATTTCAGAGTTTCAGGCCTTACATTGAGGTCTTTGATCCATTTGGAGTTGATTTTTGTGTGTGGTCAAAGGAGAGGATCTAGTTGGAACAGATCATTCTTAGCAGTCTCACAAAAGAGCAGAGAGCCAAGTGCTGCATATTCTCCCTCATATGTTGTCCATAACCATCTTAAGCCCCAACATTAAGAAAATCTGTCAGTGAACAGAGACACTGTAAAAGGGAATGGGAAGAATTTGAGGGGGGAGGAATGGGAAAGTGGGGAGACTCATACAATATACTGAACTAATAATGAATAGACACCATAAAACCCTAGCTTTAATACAGTAAGCTTCTGAGAAAGCTATGGGCACCACCTGGTATGAGGGGGCATGAATAGAATGGGAGGAAACCTTACCTCAAGAATAATTGCTCAGGCCTGTATCTCCCTGTCCCAGTTATTGGTTCCTTCTCACACTGAGCTGTTGATAAAAGAGACCCACTAGGTCTCCAAAACATGACAGACTTCTGTCACAGCTCTTGAATACCTACCCCAGGTGTAAGGTAAGTCCCTATGGCTGAAGAAAGCAAAGAGTGTCATCAAACAACACCAAGAGATCCTGCCAGATGCAGAATGGTAAACAGCTCCCATATGGTAGCACGTGTAGCACTGGAAGCTGTGGCATGAGCTGCCAGGGGAAATTGGTCAATGATATTTGGAGAAAGGAGAGATCACTGATATACAACATAGACAGTTGTCACAAGAATGCTGAACCCACGGTTATATGGAAGAGACCAGCAAGTAAAGAAATGTTTATCTATGCAATAGTGGCGCTAAACCTAGGAGGGTAATCAACAGCTTACTAATTGACTAAGAGATCCATGAAGTGACAAGGAACCCTTCATTGGAGCTGGGATCCATGGTAAAATCTTATGGGGACCAAGAACCTGGGCTTCTAGGGGAAATTCCCACTACCAGAGAACTACACCCATTAGAAGCTAGCCAAAGTAGCAATGTTGTCTCATTTAACCTATATTGATCTCACTCTCCAATGGAGATTCTGTTTGTATTTTTCAGAAGGCATTGAGAGAGCTGGGGACAACCCAATTCCACCAACACATTGGATGATGGCTGATATCCTGGCAGGAGATAAACCACCCCTAGCCGTCACACAACGCCCAAATGAAACCCATGAGAAAGTGATGAGACAAACAGGAGACCAATCACCACAGAAGTTCTGATAATTTATGAAAGGTCAGTGGAGACAGACACCAATGATACTCAATACAGCCCAGGGAGAAGGTCCAGAGATACTTAAATCTCAACAATAAAGCACACTTAAAACTCACCCACCATGACTTGGGGAACTGAGTGGAAGAGGGGATGGAAAGTATGTAAGAGCCATTATGGGGGAGAATATTCAGAGACACTGCCCCCCTCAGCAACAATGCACAAAGGGGAAGAAAAAAGAAAAACTGTCTACCTCTGGTGCAGTTCATAACCCCCTATCCTATGGACAGATCCATTGCACACTGAGGAAACACCCCAGTGGGTTGGGGACAGAGAGGAGGGAAATGGGGACACCTCCACAAGATTTGCTCATACTATGTATTTACTTATTCACAATAAAGATATTAAATTAGAAAAGACATTCACATCTTCTTGATTCACTTTTTGCTCCAGATTTTTTGCTGTCAACCTGGCTAAAAGCAACCATCCATAATCATACCATCTCCGGAATAGAATAATGTCTTGAAATTTATTCTTCCAAATTAATCAGATTGTTACTTTTGAATTTACCTTCACTCAAAATTTTAGAACATGGGAAAATACAGGCAATTATGTTCACCAGAATATAGCATGAATAGACTAGATCTAAAAATCCTCTGTTCCCATAGTCCCTTTTTCCCTCTGAAGCATCATAAGTACAGTCTTTAATAGCCAAAAATCTATTGGCATTCTACTGTTTTGTACTCCCATCAAAATTTTCCATTAATATCTTCATAAGTAATCAAAGGCTTCTTTAGCCCCCTTCTCCAAAGTTTTTCAAATATCCCATACACCAGTTCCAAAGCCCTAAGAACCAAGTAGTTAGGCTCCACTTCTCTGGTATGAGTTTTCTGCATTGTTACTTTCACATCACTGATCAAAGCACCTAGTGGACAACTTAAAGGAAGATTTATTTTGGCTCACGGTTTCACCATCTCAATCCATCAACAATGAGGAATACTCTGGCTACATCCTGGTGATGGGAACTTATGGTTGAAGCTATTCACAACAGTGACAATCAGGATGTTTCCTAGTGTCTCTGGAGTCCCTGGGCTTGTGTTCACAGATCATGAGACTTGTCAGGACAGAGATCTGTTTCCTCTTTTCATAAAAGATAAATAGTGGTTCTGGGCCAGTCACAGCATTCTGATAAGACTGAGAAAGTTCGCAGGAAATAAATATGAGTGCTAATTGGCACACAACTTCTAAGGAAGGAAAATTTTTGCTGATGCAATTTTCATTTGCTTTTCCCAACTCAGGAGCATTCTGCCACTTATTCCATAATTCTGATATGAGACATCTATCTCTGGGTCTCCTGAAGTGTATCTTCCCTCTCCTCGAAGATGGGAGGTGGGTGTCTCTGGCACATGGATTATGAAGACATTATAAATGATTGCTTGGCCATGCAGCTGTGTGGCGCTTGCTGTGCTCTTCCCAAAAGAACTAATAACTTCCAGCTATCTTATCTTTTCTTTGCTGCACCTCCTTTAAACTATTCCCTTATTTTTCCTTTGAGATCAAACAACAAGATTCTTTTTTCTTGCCTTCCTATTAACTTGTGTTAGCAAGCAAAAGGAATCAACTGAGTGGAGACCATATCCCAGCTCAGCTTGGGCCACAAGGGGCCCATTTCCTGTACACACTAAGTCTTGACCCAGACTACCTGGGGAAACTGCTGAAGCTATACCTTACTGTGGCTTTCAAGTTGGAGAAAGGATTATAGAACCATCTTTTATAACCTCTGACCTTATCTGGTACTTCAAAGCATGTAATTTTTACCTGACATAGCAAATGCATGAATAAAATGAAAATCTCACTTTGAGTCCTATTTCTATGGTCACTCCATTCCAGGGTTACCTGGCAAACATTTTATATCCAAACCAGATCCTTCACTATTATATGAAATTATTAAAATCAGTGACCCCTCCTTATAAATTGTGTAGACAGGCTTGGACAGCCGTTGTCTCCCTAATCCTTCTCAGACCTATTTAATCTTTGGGGAGTTCTGCTTCCAGTGATAAATCTGGAAAGGTTCTTCTGTTTGATGTCTAACATGTTGCTGTGAATACAGACAAAGGAAAAATGTAAGATTTTTTCTGTGTCCCACTTCTGAATTGTTAATCCTCCAAACACTCTATTCTGTCTTAGGGTACTAAATTTCATTTTTTTCAAATATTTCAGTGATTTCCTTTGAATTGATGCTATATTTTTTTCTCAGCATAAAAACATCTTATGATCCACCAAAGGCGTCCACATTAAAATATTAGGCAACCAGAGATTGTGTGTCTGTTGTGATGTAATACTTAACCTATGATGTATTCAAGCCAAAGATGTTTTGCTTGAATCCTTTAAGCCTTCAGCTATGGGAAAACAGTTATATGAATTAGTGTCATAAAACATAGTTGGATGGGGTTATGTGCTATATTACAACAGCCAGATGTAACACGCTGTCCTGGGCAGTACCTGATCTAATCCATCACTGCTAAAGGACATTTTGACACAACTGAGCAAATACAGAACTACATTAGAAACTGGATAAAGTTTAAATGTTGGTTGGTATGGAAAGTAGAGATTGGGCTGGGGCAATGGCTTGGTAGATAAGAACACTTGTTGTGCAAGTGGGAAGACTTGAGTCAGACTCCCACACATGAATGTCTACATGTAAAATGCACAAAAACATGAAGGCATATTATATATTGCTAAATCTAAGTTTATTGTGTTTTTCCTTATTCATTACTTATCTATATTTTAAAACTTTCTATTAAAACACATAGGTGCTTGTAATGATTACTGATAAGAAAGGAAGAAATCCTAATAGTGATAATGCAATAACTTGTACAAAGTTTCATGATACTTCAGGTAACCAACTGTGAGAATTTTAATACTGTCTTATTTTATTAAATTAAGATTGTTGGTTTGCAACATGAGAGGATGATGATTATTCTGGAAGTTGGGTCTTCATTTATAACCCCTTCATTGATTCCCCTTTATTAAAGAGGAATGAAAAATCACGGAAAATGTTCATCCAAATCCTGATTAATAACAATTGGTCTTGAGTTTTATCTGCATGTACATGTCATTTGGCTAGCAGGAATGAGGCCCTGAGTTTGATCCTCAATACCAGAAAAGTCCACAAACATACAAAAAATCATTAAGAGAAAAATGTCCCAAGCAGGTTATTCTTTACCTATTTGAGAAAAAGGATAGAAATATAGAAAATTTCTTAATGGCAGAGGGCACAAATCTTTATTTTCACATTTGGATTATATGTTCTTGAGGGTTCAAGAAACACAAAATGAATAGGAACTGTAGTTATAAACCTCAATCAAGTTTACAATCAATCACAACATCATATCCTTCTCATGAAATGGAGTTTCTTTTTTTTTTTGGAACATGGAGCCTAGCATTTATGTGCATCTGTTAAACCGTGCTATGTTAATCACATTATGCTCATTATCTTAGCTTCTTGATACAAAATGTATGCAATGCTAAGATGTTTTCTTAGGTTCTAATCATTCATACTTATCATTAGGTATTAATGAAATAGTGTCTTGTTATTTCCACGTTAAACATAAATTACTCAAAATTAATCAGATTTAGTACTTGCAAATGATATAAATGTATTATCAATATATCACAAAATAATTATATATTCAAAGCAGTCCAGTTAGGTTGATTAAATTTTTAACTGACCTGATAATGTTTAAACCATTTCTGAAGATTCATTACTCCTTTTTATGTTCTTTCCAAGCTAGTTTCTTTAAGGCAGGATTGTCTATCATGTTATTCTAGAAAAATTCATAATAATCAATTTATGGCCTCTCTATCATATCCAAGAATTCCTCTCTGTTCACCTTAAATAAAGTAGCAGCTCCCTACCATTTGACCTATTTTCTATTTTAATTTATTTTCATACTACATATTAACCACTCAATGTATTGTATAGCATTCATCATTTGCTTCATTAAGAATAGTAGTACATAAAATCATAGATATAACACTAGAAAGTATCTGGCACATGCAGTAGGTGCTCAGCAAATATATATTAAATTGAATTGAATGCTTGTTCAGAAGTGGGAAGGGTTGACAGGGAAAGGTAACTGAGGTTGAAGAAAGGGTGTCAGAGGAACTAGTGATGATGGGCAGAAGTGAAGAAGATATGGACGAGCTGTTGTAGGGGCTACTTTTGTGCCCTATTTAAATGATTCTTCTCTTTGGAGTTGGGAAGATGGCTCAGTGGGTACAGTTTGAACATGAGCTTGGGTCCACTGTATGCACACAAAATCTAGGTGTGGTAGTGCATGCCTTATTTCCAGTGCTGAGGTGGTAGGTACAGTGAATCTTGGGGGAAAGCTGGATAGTTAGTCAAGCCAAATAGATGAGAGATCCTGTCTCAGAGAATAAAATGGAGAGAAATGGAGAAACATACCCAATATCAACCTCTGGCTCCACACATGCATGCACACACATGCCCATGGCACAGCCACACACCCACAAACATACAACACACACATATGTGAACATACACACATGCAAAAAAAAATCTTTTTTATATTTGGAGGCACAAGTTTAATTGCTTTCTGAAATATCCCACTGATTTTTTTTATAGCACACAAGGAGTTAAATGTTCCAAAATGTTTCCTGATGAGCATAACACTTGACTGTCTGTTTGGCCTGCTGTTTCCTTTACCTTGCAACGTCTTCTGGGACATCTTTACAACAGGAAATGCTACTCTGAGTGTCTTAGGATGATCAGTCTCTATGGCTAGTTATTAAAGAAAAATGATAATGACTTCTGTTAGCCTTTTATCCTTAGCAAGGCTGTTTTCTAGAAGTAATATCCAAACACAATGAGGTGTGGAGTCTCAGTTGCCTAGGTTAGTGAAGGTTCCTGTTCATTTCTGTTCCCACACAGGTGCATAGGGTCAGGGGCCATAATGGAAAAGGACTGGGAACCCTAGACACAAAGGACCTCAGGGTCAAGGAGGCCTTCCCAGAAAAAATGTTGTTGAAGAGCCAGGGCCTCTCTTGGTGTGAGCCAGCAGACATCAAGATTACATAGAGCACTCAAGTGGAAACAGACAGGCGAAGGATTTGGCAGTTGTCTGCCGGCCATATAAAACTACGAAACAAAGTTTGAAGAACATAAAGCTAATAGAGTGATTGTTGCAGCTGTAATGTGACTACATTTCACATATTAATTTTTGGAGTCTAGAAATGGTGAATTCCTGGTGGTTTTATTATTTAAGAAACCCCAGAAAGAAGCCATAATCAAGGTTCACATGGCTTTCCAAATTTGGCAAGCCTGAAAAAAATGGAACATATCAGAGTGCCTGCTGGAGAAAGGATAAAGTAAGGAGACTGTAAACTGTAATAGATTTTCTACCAACCCCCACCCAACACCCTGAACAGTGATCCAATCTTTTTTACACATCTCCTGGTGACACTTTAAAAATGATAACTCTTCAGCTTTTCCAGAGACAGATTAAATCAGAATCTCTGGGACTTGGAGCTCACACATAGGTTTATAAATCTTACTGTGTGTATTAATTTCTTAGGTGATGATAATAAGTACCAAAGACTAAGAGGCTTAAACAATGCAGCTATGGTCTCACAGTTCTGAAGGGTAGGCTCCTTCTGATGATGGTTGCAAGGGATTTTCTGTGACAGGCTCCTCTTAGCTTCTGGTAGTCTCAGGTATTGGGTTAGAATTTGGCATCTTTTAGAGAAATACAATTTAACCCATAACACCAAGTGATCCTACTGTGACACTAACGAGAACCACTGGTCTGAATTTGCTTTGAGCCTCTTTCTGCTTACTCACTCTGGGAAGAAGAGAGAAGAGATGAGAAGGAAAACTCAAGGAGGATAAATAGAACAGTTTACATTAGCTTATATTGAAGAGGTTGAAGGGTATTCTTCTTCTTGGAGCCATTCACAACCCCACATCCCTGAGGGATGAATCTTGATAAGACTTTCTAACAAGCCTCCTCCACTTACTCTGACCATGTAAACCTGACCTTTATATAAGGTTGTTTTAAAACTTGTGACTCACTGCTGTTCTGTCCATAATAAACAGTAAGATAAACAGGGGAACTTTCAAATAAAACATCAAACTAATGCCCCATCTCTGACAAAGGAAATTGAAATTTTTGAGTTGGAGTCTGTATATAAAGCCCCCAAGCTCTTCTATGTGTGACATAGTAACTGAAACTTGACTTTGGCTGATTCTGAAAATAAGTAGAAACTTGACATATGTGTGTTATGCATAGACATATACATTTTTCAGATACTGGAAGCACAAAGCTATGACCCCAAAGGAGCGTAAACTAAAGTCATTAGTCTTGTGATCACTCAGCTTTATGGCTAAGATACCTTCTGACTTCATACAGCATAGGAGATTAGAATCAGCACATCTAGGAAAAGGAAAAAAAAATCAGACAAGAAAGTCAAATTTCCAAGTGTCTGATGCCAGAGAGCAGTGTATGTACTAAGAAATTCCAACCAGACCCTCTTGAGTTCAGCCTGTGGCTAAATCCTAAGATGTATATGTAGTGAGGAACTCAAAAACGCTTGACACCCATAAACTCAACAATTCCCAACGTTCACAGAGGGTTGAGAGGCATCCAGCACTGACCAGCCAGAAGAGGGTCCTCACTGAAAACTCAAGGCATTCAGCAAAGATCCTATCTGGCCCATGCCTTAGAAATACGAGCACACTAGTTCTCAGAGTGAGAGAGAATCTGTACTTTCCTTTAGCAAAACTTCAAAGGAGACCTCCAAAGGTCAGTCAGATCCAGAAGTAACCCAATGTTTATCACAACAAAGCTTAAACTCAAAAGGTTACCAAAGCCTTTATTCAACAAAATCAAGTAAGCATGTTTGCATCTAGTCAAAACTTACTTTATACTATGGGGCATGGGTAAGTGACACTTAATAAGGTAAAAAATGGTCAATAGAAACATTCTCAGAAATGATAGGGATGATAACATTTTTTAATGAAGAGAAAAGGTAAATACAAACTTTTTTTATTTTAAAAATTATTTTATTATACTAAATACACATAATTATATGAAATGTGCCATAATGATTTTTTTTATTATCCATAATGAGTTACAACATTTAGTGGGCAAACAATGAGTTGTTATCCCCAAATCTAATATGTAATCACTGTATAATTGGCAGTGCCAGAGATAGCTAAATACAAAATCTATAAGTTTCATTGAGGGTTGGTGGGATATTAATCTTAATGAATACAGAACTTAAATTTTTAGCTTAACACATAGAAAAATCAAGAAAAATAGCTTTAATTAATTTTTTTTAAATAAGGAGTTCAGTTCAGCCACTACCAAGATTAAGGTCTATATTCAATCAGGAAAAGGATGGAAATAGACATTCATATGTGCTGATGCTCTCTTGTTCTTTAGGATGAGATGTCTCCATGAGCTTTGAGGTCAGCCTGATTGGGAGTTCATGTGAGCTGGAACCATTAGAAGAGTCTAGTTTTCACTTGGCCAATAAAATAATCTGATCTTAAACCAGCAGTTGGCATGTCACCAGTGTCTACTGCACAGAATTGCAGGTTTTATGGAGCCACCCTTTGGGAGGGCCTCTGTAGGTGACACCTATGTGAAGCCAATATGGAGATAGCACCACAGATCTAAGTAGTCATGTAACTGAAGACTGGCCTCTATGGAGCAATCAACATGCCATGAGCCAAGCTTAGAACTGGATTGGGGCTGTCTTAGCTTTTGCCTTTGAGGCTCTGAGGCCAGTTTGTGATGCAGTCTGATGTCATACATATCCCAAATTCTTGGGAGATACAGGCCCTTCTCACCACTGAACAGGTTCCTGGATCTTAGAGCTTTTGCCCAAACTGGAACCCCTGTCTGATTTCCACATGTTCCCATGACAAAGAAGTTTCAGGGAGAAATGTGAGCTCAAAGAGGCAGAGATGTACAATATGGTCAGAAAGAGAGAAAATACTGGAGAGAATAGTCAAGTTATGTTTCTTTTAGCTGAACTCTGAAATCTGGGATATATGGTTGAGGTCTTGGGAGCTAGTCACACACAACCCAGCACTGGGTAAGATTACACACAAGGCTACCTTTAGCTGCATCTAGCTATGTGGTTTACTTTGGCCAAGAAGGTGTCCTATAGGCCAAACGTGGCTCTTCCTGGCAGAATTTTAAGAGCCACAATTAATCTCACACCCCTTTTCTCCCTTTTCAGATAGGTATGCTGAATGTCTTACGATTTTGTAGAGAAACAGAATTGATAGAATGAAGACATATTATAAAGAGTTATTGGATTAGTTTATAGGATACAAACTGGGCAATCTACCAATAATTGTCTGCAGACTTGAGTGTTGAAGAACCCAGTAGCTACTTAGTCCACAAGGTTGGATGCCTCTGCAGTGACAATCTGACATTGAAGGCTTAGAGGATTTCTGGAGAGCCGCTGATCTTCAGCCCTCTTTGGAAGGCTGATGACCACAAAAGATAGCCAAAACAAGGTAGAAGCATGCATGAATGAAGAGTGATGACAACCCAGTAAAAAGCACACACCAGCAAGTAGCATGGCAGCCAGGTGAAAGGGCTATATTCTTTCTGAGCTTCTTTAATATAGTCTACCACTGGAAAGGCCACCCACTCTAGAGGAAGGACTTTCTTCCCACATTAATCATCCCTGGAAACACCATCATAGACCTGCCCCAAGAGGCTAGTCTCTTTCTTTATTCTTAGGAGGATCAAGTTGACAACAAAACTTACCTGTCACACTGACACAAGGTGATCCAGAATCAGTGCTACTACTTGAGCTATCAGAGACCCTTGAAAACTCACTACAAAAATTATGAATGAGATATACTTTTATAATGTGAAGCAGCTGAGATTTGAGAGCTGCTTGTTGTTGCAGCATAGTGTAGCTCATTCTGACTAGTACATTTTCCTTTTAAGGAGAGGTCTTATTATTATTTAGCATGTGACACAGAGACAATGCTAGTCTTTGTGAGCACAGTAGTTTTAATAACTGGTTTTGCAACCTGTAATCCTAAGAACCAATAACTTTACAACAGAAAACATCTTCTGCTCCCCTAGCAACCAATAGTTGCTCATAACTCATCAGGGAGGGATGTGGGCTTCATGCCTTTCTCCATAATCCAAGACAGAATGTTGATGTGTCCAAGGTTGTACAGGTCTTGTGCGGGTAATGACAGTTGTGAGGTTATGAATTCAATGGTCATGTCATGTCCAGAAGACACCATTTCATGGTACTTCTCATTCTCTGACTCTAGCCTTTTTGTGCCCTCTGCAATGTTCTCTGATCCCTGTAGGGGTTGATATAGAGATTTTATTTAGTGCTGAGCACTGAACTCCATAGTCACTTATTCTAAGAAACTTCTGAGTTTCATGTTATGAGTCTGTGTCTAGAAAGCAATGTATATCATTGTAAATCTGCATCTTCCAGATCAAGCTGTGCATATAGAGGCACATATTTGAGGGATATTAACCCTTAGAGTTGATAACTACCATGCACAAATGCTCTTAGGGATGTGTATGTACATGTTTCTCTACTTAAACATTTGTCTAGCATAACCGATAACTTTATGGGTTTCAGGTCTTTAACATTTTATACATGTTACATGTCCACATTTTGGCATAGTGTTATAATGTTTTAACCCAAATTATAGAAAATGAGATAGAAGTAACTAAAGAATCTCCTGCATTTTTATAGACACTAAAACTTGCAAAACTTCCAGGACAATATAGTAGACATTACATGCTCTTAATAATCAAATCAATGGTATCTGAAAAAAAAGATAATCTATGATGGGAGGTGTTGTGGAGAAATGCAGAATTCCTCATCTGTGTACAGAGATGGGAGAGTTGGGAGCTTGAGTATATATTTTTCATAGAATATAAGGACCAAGTCAGTAGCTTTCTAAATCATACTATCTTATTGTTCTTTAAAAAAATATAGTGTCTAGGACTGGAGAGATTGCTCAGTGGTTAAGGCACTTTCCTCCAGAGCCTATAGTTGCTGGGTTAAAGTGCTAATCAAATTTAGACCTACCAAAATTGCTACCTTTTGTTGATAGAGAACTGACCTATTAATAAGCAAAGATTACATGTGCCTCTAATCATTAAAGGCTCAAAATAAGAGTTTTTCTAGACAGATTCCCTGTTTTCTCTTATGACAGATGTCTGGTGTGCTGAAATCCATTACTACAGGAGAGTTGTTTCAGTCCATTAGGTCTAATTTGTCTTAGTCCCGCCCATTCATTTAATCTCACGAATATTTCTCTTATTTTTGATAAGGTATGATCATTCTGTTGTAGGACACACATGGAAACACCATGTGGGAATGTTCTCATCTCTGGCTCTACCTTGTCTTAGAGAAGTCTTACATTAAAAGCAAATATTTTTGGGACTAGGGTGATAGCTTAGTTGGTAAATTGCTTGGCATGCACCATGCACACTGAGTTCAGCCTCAAGAACCCACATTACAAAAAGCACAGCATGGAGGCATGTACTTGTAACTCCTGTGCTGGGGAGGCAGAGACAGATGAGTCCCTGGGGTTTGCTGGCCAGCTTGTCTAGCCTTCTTTCAAGCTCCAGGTCAATGAGAGTCCCTGTTTCAAAAAAGCTGCACAGTATCTGAAGAATGACATCCAAAGTTGTCATCTAACTCCACTTGCACACACACACACACACACACACACACACACACACACACACACACACACACACACACACTAATGCCTGTACACACACATATACCCAACCCATACAAATATACACACACATGCCAAAGAAAAAAGAAAAAAAAAACTGTTACAACATAAATAGAAAGTGGTCTTCTATGTGTGAGTGCAGGGCACTCACACTGGCAGGGGAGCGGAAATTAGAAGATGGAGATTTGTATGCCTTTGCTCAGGATCTCACTGGTAGTCTGCTGAACGGAGTTACTTCCCTGGGGAGGTAACAGTTACCAGGGAGGTGGGAAAGAGAAGTAGTGCTTCTTGGGGTAATCCTGCAGAATCTGCCAGTTTACTTCTTATCTGTGCTCCACCCTTTTCTTCTTGCATGACCTTATTAATTTTCCTCTGCCTCAATTTCTTATTGTGTGAAATTGAGAGCATAATAGTATTAACCATTAGTATGGTTGTAAGGACCAAATATTGTCAGAATCAAGTCTATACTGGCTCAATAATGAGAGCTACTATCATTATAGCTCAAATTTGGCCTCAAGTTTGTTCTGAGCTAGCCAGGGCAGGTCTGTGCAGTAGAAGGAGGGTCAGCATGGTGCATCTCTCTGGAGCCCTTTTGAACCATCCTTATACTACGTGAGACTGCCAGGGTATCCTTGCTTGAACTCTGTGGGTCATTTATGTATTTCCCTTCAGACATCAGCATCAGTCTTTGCCATTGCTCTGATGGGACAGAATGGTCTCTTTCCACTGCTTAATTTAGCATTGTTGCTACTTCTAGTAACCTTTATCAAGTACAGACTTATGCTTATTGTGTAAAACAAAGGACTCACCAACACAGGCATCTGAAGAGATAGCAGCGTGATTTGTCTTCTTCTATTTTTCATTGTCCATGCTTTCAAACATTAATTTAAAATATCATTTTAATTAACTTGGGAGAATACTAAATAAGACCAGTGTTTTCAGCATTGACACATCTTCTAGCCCAGCACAAGCATGTAAATGCTGTGTGAACTGGGAATGTCATGAGGACGGTAACCTGACTGTGTTCCATATTGCTGTGTTTCCAGCTTTTCAAGAATATTCAATGGGTGAGTTATTAATATTTTTAAAATTTTATTTAGAATTTATTTATGAGAGGGGGAAGCATGGATGAACCAGGGCTTTCTGTTGTTGCAAATGAACTCCAGATTCATATACCACTTTGTGCACCTGGCTTGACATGTGATCAGGGGAATTGAACTCAGGCCAGCAAGCTATACAAGCAAGTGCCTTTAACCACTTTAACCATCTCTCCATCCTCTGTTAATATGTTTTAAAGTGGAAAAAGAACAAGCTGGAGAAATATCTGATCAGTTAGGTGTACTTCCTGTGAAAGCATGAGGACCTGAACAGGCCTGAAACCATCAGTTAACAGCTAAGTGTGTCTTCACAATCTGTAAGCCCAGTCTAGCAAGGGGAGACAGTTCAGGGAATCACCTTGGCCAAAGCAAGCTCTGTACAGTAAGAGGTCCCAGCTTTAAAAAGTAAGAATGGGTGGAGGGGTGATGGAGTAAGACACCCGAGGTTCTGTTATGATCACTGCAGGCAAGCACCCCTTCCACATGTGAGGTGCTACAAGGGCATATAGACATGTGTATACCATTCTCTCTCTCTCTCTCTCTTTCTCTCTCTGTCTGTCTCTCTGTCTCTCTCTCACACAGAGAAGCAAAAGAACTATGAATAAAAACATAAAAATTTCTATTATTTATCCATTTGAATCCAAAAGAACTCTCAAGCTGGAGTGCATATTTTAATTTGGTGATTATGACTATGTGTGGTAAAAATTTAAGCTGGACATTTTATTAGAAGAATCTAATGTGTATACATACACACAGAGGAAGGCTCACATGTATGTTTCCACATTTGCATAATTAAAGAAATACACACATGATTAAAATAAAGATTGTAGTTAATATTTATGAAACCTTTACTGATTTCTAGAAATTAGGCTACACATGTATCAGGGTCTTTTGGATGGCGCCTCACAATAAGACTGTAAGGATAGGTATTAGGATTGGACTTATTGTTCAGTTGAAGAAATAGGCAGGGAGAGATGAGGAATCTGACTTGAAATGACAAGATGAATAAGAACACAGGCGAGGTTAGACTCCAGAAAGGCTCATTCTAGGTCATGCTATACCTCTTCTGCAGCAAGGCCTCTGCTTGTATGACCATAGTGAATGGTATTAATGTGACTCTCACAAATGGAGGTTTTGCTAAGAACTTGTGACGGCTATTGAGTCCTTGGAAAATCACTTGAAGTTTTCCTCTGAACCACTGATGAACAGAAATGAGATTTGAAAGCCAGACTGCATTCCTTGGGAAGCAATAGTTCCATAAAGGAAGTGGGAAGGAGATAAGCAATACCTTTGCTGATTAAGAATCCCACAGGAAGATGGGTGGGGAGGGCCCTCTTTTCTTCCGTTCTCCCTTCCCTCCCTACTTAGTGAGCAACTACTGCGTGATAGGTCCTGGAAATGCATGAATGAGTGGAACAGTGCACACAAAGCCTCCTGGAGAAACTCGAAGCTCGGAATGAGCAAGCACACAACAGGCTCATGGCATGATTTAGTCCACTGGAGACATGTGCTTCAGGGAGGATGTGACTCATGCGCCTGGGGATCTGGAGATATCTGAGTTATTCAGAGCATGTTTGAAAGGATGAGTAGGAGTTAGTCAGGGAGAGAACAAAAGAGCAGAGGGAACAGCATTCACTGGTATGTTCATGTGGCCATTCTCAGATTTTCATTGGCTGTCTCTGATGGTCCCTCTGTGTGTAGTGCATTCTGATGATAAGATGAATGACTTCAGCATCTCACTGCCTAGGAGCCATACCATCTTTTAATTTCCAATTAAGAGTATTTTCCCAGCTGGTCCATGACGAGAAGTCCAATTTTCCAGTTCCCCAGGGTTGCTACCTATCTTGAGTCCCACAGCCTTGGCTCTTGACCACGTCTCCACCACACTAAATGTCGTTTTTCTTATCTAGGAACCAGCTTTCCTCACACTTCTGCTGTGTTCCTCCCTTTCTCTGGGCCTCAAGTATGCACACTGACCTCAACCTTCATTCCACACAGCAGAATGCCTATGAGCAAGTTGGTTACTTAAGATCAACTTCCTGAAAGTGTGCAGATAACAACTGGTATTATAACGCAGGGAACAATGTCAGTGACAGCAGTGTAGTATAACAGGGGCATCAGACACCATGCATGCGCACCAGACACTGCTGCTGACCGAGAATGCAGGCCAATTTCTTCCCTAGAAATTTCCCTTTGGGCCTAAGTAATTGTAGCCCATTGCCTGGTTGCAGGGGAGGCCTGCATGCCCTTTCTTCGTCAGTGTCCTCCAGCAGGCTTCTCCTATCTGGAATCTAAATTTCATAACTACTAGATC
This sequence comes from Zapus hudsonius, assembly GCA_004024765.1. Classification (NCBI taxonomy): domain Eukaryota; kingdom Metazoa; phylum Chordata; class Mammalia; order Rodentia; family Dipodidae; genus Zapus; species Zapus hudsonius. The sequence goes on along the minus strand of PVHP010010738.1, from coordinate 27,197 downwards.
GAGAGAGAGAGAGAGAGAGAGAGAGAGAGAGAGAGAGAGAGAGAGAGAGAGAGAGAGAGAGAGAGAGAGATCTTATGAAAGGACTCTGATCTTCAGAGATTCAGCTCTTCCCAAATGGTGACCCTATTTAAACTTTAAACTTGTACAAATGCCTTAGCTACATAGTCCCTTTGATTTTGATTTTTCCATCTCAGAAGAACTTTATTTTATCTTTGTGTAAACATAGCAGCAGGATTTCAGAACTAAGAGACTGGCATCCTTAGTGGCAAATTTCAGCCTTCAGTATAGACAGGAAAACATTGCATATGAATTTAGAAACCAGCCTTTTACACATAGATTTGGACCATTCCAAATCCTAATCTTTTAAATATATATATTTGTGTCTGTGTGTGTGTGTGTGTGAGCACTGGTATGCATGTGTCATGGTGTGTGTGTGGACATCAGATGATAACTTTCAGGTGTTGGTCTCCACCTTCCACTTGCTTTGTGGTCATATCTGGAGCTTCTCACAGATTCTCCTGTCTCCACCTCCCTTCTTGCCTTAGGCAGGTATGCTGGGGTTATAGATGTTAGCACCACAGCCTCTGATTTTGAGTGGTTTCTAGGGATCCAAACTTAATTGCTCACACTTGCATGGCAAGAGCTTTATCCACTCAGCCATCTCCCAGCCCTTGTTTTAAATATTTTAAGAGACCATTAAGAATATAACTGTAGAGTTTTGCATTTGATTATTGGCATAGAATCAGGTTGTATTTCATCTTGCAAGCCCCAATATGGCCATGACATGATTTTTAAAATTTATTTATTTGCAAGTATAGAAAGACACAGAGTGAGAGACAGAGAATGGGCATGCCAGGGCCTCTAGCTGCTGCAAATGAATTCCAGATGCATTCACCACCTTGTGCATCCATCTTTATGTGTGAACTGGGGAATAGAACCAGGGTCATTTGACTTTTCATGCAAGCACCTTAGCCACTGAGCAATCTCTCTAGCCCATGTTTCTAATGGTTGATGTCCTCTCTGGTCAGGCAGTTCTGAGCCATATCAGTTGATACAAACTTTGAATAGCACCTGACATCTTTGGATTGAATTCTGGAAATGTATATCCTATGTTTCTTACGCTGGGGACTTGGAATGATATAACTAACATCTTATCTGTCTTTCCTGGGTCTGAATGTGGCTTCATGCTTTACATTTCAGCTTTCCAGAAAGCCCCTGTGAGTTGCTCAGTCTTGGCATATAGAGAGTATCTTCTTCCCTTCCCAAATCTAGTTGAAACCCTTCATCTTTCAAATGAAGTTTTGTTCCCAGAAGGACAAAAATAATAAAATAAAAATGCTCTTTGTAAATTCAGCCCATGAGTGACAGTCGAGTTGGGAGAGTGAGCAGATATAATGTCTGTGACACCTTAACCACTTTACATGTTAGCTTCTGATTTACAGTCTTTCAATTGTCTTGCAGAATCAAGTTTAACTATGTTTTCCCTTTTATTTCTTAGGAAAAGGAGGGTGCTTACTTTAAGGTAAAAGTCTTTGTTACATATTTAGTATTTCTTTTTTTTTTCTTTCTTTGCAGTTGACTGAGACATCTCTCTTTATGCTGCCCCAAGTCTCTCTAAAACATGTCAAGTGAGCTAACTTATATAAACTAAAGTGGTGGCTATTCTCTGTGAATAAATCTAGTCTGGGACAAAGTACAGCTTTCATTTCTAGGATGAAAATCAACTGCCAGAAGAATTTCTTTACTGTTTAATGTATCTTATGTGTCCAAATATGTGAGCACTGGTGCATAAATCATTGTTCAGCAATGCTTTTTCTATTATGTTTTTCCAAGAAGTTGTTTTCCAAATATTGAAATTAATGAGACACTTTTCAAGCATAAGATGTGAAGATATAACTTCCATGTTGTCATAGTACCCTAAATGCCCAGTGAGAAGTTCATGGATGGAACATTTTACATAAGGCAGGTAGTGTTCAGATGCAAGTATAATTTCTCTCATTCATTTTGTAGATAACTTATAAGAAGAGTCAGAAAATAAATATGTTCATATAACAAAGCAGAGAATCAAGGTTGACCTGGTGGTATAGGCCTGTAATGCTAGCAGGAGTATCCCAAGTTTAAGTTCTGCCTGAATTACAGAATGAGTTCAAGGCTAGCCTGGGCAACTTGGTGACAGTCTGTCTCAAAGTAAGAAATGAAAGAAGCAAGGGCTAGAGATCGAACTCAGTGAGAGAGCATCTGCTTGTATGTGGGCCCATACACTATCATACAATTCTCAGTACTATACAAACAAAGAAAATGACGTAAAAATGCAATATTTGTGTGTAGTTGTGTACAAGGCCCGCAACAATGAAAACCCGTAAATATACTTATCTAAACTTGTCCTAAGCTACCATATTTTGAGCTAACTGGTTTAAGTAGAATGGCACTTAATAAATCACTAGATATTGTGTTCTATCCTGCTTGATGACAAACACATTTCACCACAACTGTATCCTATCTAATATCAGAGGTGATGGTGTGTTCTGTTATTAGTCAAGTTCTGAAGACTTTCTGAAATCTGGGTACAAAGAACTCTCTGGACTTCATATACAGTTCCTTTCAATGCAGGTGCTACATGACAACCCTTATGATCCAGGAACAAAAAGCCACTGAAAAGGAAAGCAGATAAACAGATGAGTGTTAACCAAAGCACAAAGAGCAAATGAACACCTTGACCTTGTAGAATGATGGCTCCTCCATTCACTACTTGCAATCCAGTCCTTGAGACCTGTTATTCATTTAAATAAAACAATCTTGTCAGATACTTAAGGGCTACATATTTTAGGCACATACTTAAAGTACTAACATAATTATTTAACACTTCATTATAATTATTTGGCATTTTAATTATTTAGGGACAAACTGACTCTATTTTACCTTAACACATAAATTCAAACTAGCTCACTAGCTGTTTTACAGTGCTGAGGACTGAATTCAGGGTCTCACACATGCTAGGCAAGTGCTCTACCACTGAGTTATATTCCCAGCTCTCACAATTATTTTTAAAATTCTCAATCATGTTTCTCTGTAGCTAAGGAGTTTTATTCATTCTTCTAGAAACCTCACGATTTTCTCCTTGTCTTTGGGATCTCCAGTTTTTATATGATGTAACCATGCCTGGGCACCTATGTGCACATCTGTGAGTTTACATATCATATGACTGTGCCTGTGCACCTATGTGCACATCTATGAGTATATATATTATGTGATCATGCCTGTGCACCTATGTGCACATCTATGAGTTTATATATCATGTGACTGTGCAGCTATGTGCACATCTATGAGTTTGATATTTGTCCAGCTTGCTGTTCTCTGTTCCTTAATCTGTTGTTATTGCTCACTTTTTTTTTGAAAAATTTTCTTCAAAACATTTTTTGCTGTTTTCTCTTTTTCTGTCTTCTTAGTTATGTATATGCTACATCATTTTATTTAGTACTTGCATATTTTATTTGTTTTTTTGTTTCTTTCCATTCTTTTCTTTATCTGCATTTACGTTTGTGTGATTTCTGTTGAGACATTTCCAAGTTCGCTGATTCTCTCTCAACTGTATTCAGTATACTCATGAACTTGTCATAAGCATTCATTGTTATTCTCATACTTGTTTCTAGCACCTGCCTCAATCCTTTCTTATGTTTTCCCTCTCTCCACTGACATTACATAACTAGTGTTGTATGTTGTCTACCTTTTATACTATGACTTTGACTATTTAGTCATTCATTTTAATTTCTCTTCCCAACAACTATGAACATCTCTATGTCATGTCTGTATCTAATTTTGATGTTTGCTTTGTCTCGTCAGGCTGTATTTTGGCAAAATAAGAATGCCAGGGTGTTTTACCTGCCCTGTGCATTGGGATTTCCTGCTGTGCTGTTTGTCAGAGACAACATGTCTCCCCCATCTCTTCTAGCTGCCGTGATTGCCATTGTTACTGCTGGCCTAGGAGAGCCGTGCAGGGTGAGTATGGGAGACACATTTTCTAATCTTGTTCTGACTGAGTCTCTGTTATGCACAGTGGGCTTGTGTTTTATGAGTGTGGCCTCTAAAATGTGTCTCTCCCTCCACTAGAACGAGATTTCTTTCTTCCTGATGTCTCTAGACCCTTCCCCTGCCTCAGTGTGTGTTCTCCAGACTTTCCTATCTTCATTCTGGAAGCCTTCTCCCCTGTGGACTGTGTTTTCTTAGGTGATCAGTAGCGAATGAGTCAGGTTCCCGCACCCATCTGGGATAGAGTTTCAGTGTTGCACTCTGGTGAGATCCTCTAGACATTAAATCTCAGGGAGACTCATGCTTGTGAATTTTACCCCCTTACCATGGCCACTCTACCTCTCTTCCTGCCAATGCCCCAAAGGAAGCTTTATCTTAGCTCTCTTGGATCTGCCCAATGGCACTCTAGTGGGATCCCTAGAGAAAAGGCTGTTCATAGAAGAAGGTCAAGAAGTGTCTTTCTCATGCTATCTTACATTTGGTCTCTACTGATTCATCAATATTTCTAGATTAACATTCCAGTGGATTCTGCTTACAAGTATGTGAAAGCCCAAGTTCTGTATCTGTTCAGAGGTGTCTCTCCAAATTTTAAGAATTAATTCGCTTCTTGACCAAAGCTCTCTGCCAAGTCTAAGAAAGTCATTTTGTTTTGTTTGTTAGTTTTGCATCCTTTTCTTGGTATGAGGACAGGGATGACAACTTCTAATCTCTTTGAATTTCTTCACTGAAGCATATTTTCATTTTAAATTTCCTTCTTTTGTCTAATACAAGTGATATCACTGGGTTTAAGTCTAGTTGCAGATAAAACAAAGTTCATTATTGACTGGCTTTGAAAAGCCAGAAATTTATGTCTTAGCAAAGTGGTGCTCCTGGAATGGAATGTCTATGCTTGTGGTATTAGGAACTTCTGATCCTCATACTTTCCCCAAACTTAGAAAATGCCTAATTTTCTAAAAATCATGCTAACTTCCTGCCACAGTCCTGCATTCAAAATATCAGGAAACCAAGACACTGAAGGAGGTGCTCCTTTTAGAACATTGCTTGGTATCCCAACTGCTTCTATTTCATTTGGCTAGAAATTAATCATGTAAGAAGAGAAGAATAGATATTGGAAGAAAATTAGCACTTCAAGTGAGTGTTCCTGTGTGTCCATGCATGAGTTTCTATTATATATATGCTAACTTTGTTATAAACTTTGACCTTGGGTATAGTTATAATTTTATCTTGAAAAATTTCCTTTCATGTTTCTTCCACCTACCATTTCACCAACTATATCTTTGAATTTCCACTAATTTGGAATATGAGAGGTGAGGCTTCCATATGTGATAAATGTACAGCATTATTGATTAAAGCTCAAATAGGAGTTCTGAGCATGGATGCAAGCCTAAGGATCAGGAAGTTCAAAACTAGGAAAGACGTTACTTCCTGGGGACTTAACTTGTTAGTTTCTTCTACATAAACTTTTTTAGACTCAGATGAATCAAAAGGTCAATGTGGGAAGTTGTTCAGCATTTTGTGGGTTAAGAGTTAGATTTATTCAAAGGTTTATAGTCAATGAAGAGTTAATAAGTGTCTCCTCTTGGGTACATGGCAATTACTAGCATGTCTAAAACTAGCTATTAATTATCCAAGGATTCAATTCAGGGAAGAAAAATATCAAGATAATCACTCCTAGGGGGAAAATGAATATCTTAGTTTCCATTAAGTAATCCCTGTCCCCAGTGCAGTTGGGTTCTGGGCTGCTTGCTAGAGTAGGCTCCACTCTCTGAGTAACTTTGCCGCTCTGAACATCTCTAACTAATCATAAGTTGCAGGAATGACAGGTCCAAGCTGGACAGCTGTTTCTTGAAAAGAAAATATCTAATGGCAAAAACGATTGCCCTTGCCAGCCAGAAAGCAAAGGCATGTGGGCTTCTCAACTGGAAGGGGCTGTTGCTTGGTTTTTCAGCTCCTTTGTAGTTTCAGGTCACATTTAGATGAATCTGTTTTGCTAAAAGTTGAATTTTCCAGTGAAATTGGTTTTTTGGTATTAGCTGTTTGTCAGGCATAGCAGAATCACGACATGCTTAAAGCTTTGGTTCACTTAGTGTAACAGTAATGCCGTTTTACTAATTTTCTTTAAGTCATGATAGAAACAGGATGCCGTAGCCTGGCTTTTAAAAATAGTCTTGGGGCCAAACAGGAACCCTCATTGGTACTTATGTGTTCCCATAGTGACATCTGATGTGTTTCAGGAGATATAGGAATGCACTGGGAACTTACCCAGAGCACCCAGTACCAGGGTGGAGAATACAGCCACAAGCAAGCAATCAACAACCTCTTATGTAAAAAGCAATGTGATTTCAGGTTCTCTGGGTTTTTAAAATAAGATCAATAGACCTATAAATCTATTAAAAGTGCTAGAAAGGGAGGTAGGAGGATTGCTGTGAGTTCAAGGCCAGCCTGAGACTACATAGTGAATTCCAGGTCAACCTGGGCTAGAGTGAAATCCTACCCTGAAAAAAAGTGCTGTAAAGAACAATAGAGTCTAGCTAATTCAGAAATGTGTATTTAAGTTAACCTATATTGATCTCACTCTCCGATGGAGATTCTGTTTGTATTTTTCAGAAGGCAGAGAGAGAGCTATGGATCCTACATCTGGGCAAGAGATGAGCCACACCAGATCTACCATGAAGGAGCCATATAGAACCCCGCAGAGTGTGGTGGGATAAGCAAGAGACCTATAACCACAGCCAATCAGTCAACACAGGATAAGCCAGACAGACAGACACCAACAATTTTCAACACAACCTAAAACAGAAGTACAGTAACCCCTAAGACCTCAACAATAAAGCAGCCTTAATACTCACCCAACATGACTCAGGGAACTGGGCGGAAGAGGGGGCGGAAAGACTGCAAGAGCCATGGTGGGGGAGAATATCAAGAGATTTTGATCCCCTCAGTAACAACATACAAATGGGGGTGGAACCAGGTTGACTCCTAGGCTATCCATAACCCCCTACCCCATGGACTGATCCATATTGCCCATGGAGAAGGATATCCAGCTGATTGGGGACAGGGAAGAGGGAAATTGGGGAAATGGAGATATCAACTCATTATTTGCTCACTCAATGTATCTAATTATGGACAATAAAAATAAATAAAAAAGAATAATTATAACAAATAATGGCCTTAATTTCCATTTAAAGGGGGAAAGGATGTTAGGAGGAATGAGATCAATAAAAACTAAGGAAGAGCAGATAAAACTTTAGAAATTCAAAACCAAACAAGCAGATCCAAGGACTCATTTTCATGGAGTCATGCCCTCAAATGTGGCTTTTAAAAAATGTTTGCTACTGGGGCTGGAGAGATGATTCATAGGGTAAGAGTGCTCTCTGCTCTGGAATAAGGGTCTGAAGGAGCCCAAAACAGTCTGAGTTTGACTCCTCAGTACCCATATTAACAGGTGGGTCTGTCTATGCACGTTTGTAACCCTAGTCCTGTGGGGAACAGAGATTAAATATATATGTATATATAATCGAATATAGGGCTTATGAAAATGGCAAACTCTGGAATCAAGGAGAGATTCCATCTCAAGGAAATATACAGGTAAGCGATGGAGGATGCATGATGGAGAGGGACACCCAATATTCTACTCTAGCCTTTGCACATGCATGCAGGGTACACAATCTTCATGCAAACATACATGTATCACATTCACACACCATATACATATGGTGGTGACATATTCTACACACATATGCAAAAGATATTTGCTACTAAATCTTTTATGAACTCAGAGTTTTTGTTACTCTAGTTCTAATGATAGCAATGCAATTATATTTTTATATTTGCCTTTTATCAAAGACATACTTTGAAGATGTTATTTGCCCAATCAAAATTGATCATCCTAACTTGACCTTGAGGTTTTACAAAGTGATTTCAACCATGGAAACAAGAAGTTGCTCTAAAGGGTTTTAGGTTGTTATGGAAATGCATCTCGGTCCTTAGAGTCCATCAAAAAACATTAAGGAGATTAAAAATGAAGAAATAAAACTAGATAAATAATGGCATTTTATAGGTGGTGGGAAATCGTTATTCTATTTCTATTCAATTTCATTTTGGAGATGAAAGTATCAGATCATAGACAATTGAAATGATGCATTAGAGGGTCCCAAAGCTAGATGTCGATGTACCTCCCAAGTGCTGGCTTCTTTCTCTGGGCTTTTGTCTTGCTATCTACAATAGAGCTATGGCTTGTACATACCCTTGCAGAATTTCTCATCATTTCCACAAGTTATACAGAAAGGCATCTTGAACAACTGAACCAAGTACCTCGCATATGACAAAGCTATACATTCTTCTAAAACTTCTACATTAAAGATACCAAATGACCTTTGTATACAGGTTCTCCTCAAAATATCTGATAGTAACTGTAATTTCTCTTCCCATGCCAAAGAAAAAGAAAAAGAGTAGAAATTTTATTTTTGCTAAGGCTTTTTAAATTCTAAAGAATTGATTGAGAAAAATGGATACATCAGTGGAATGAATTTACTAATTTCTCCTTTCCCTCTTCTCTGGAACCTGTGAGAGTTACTTGTATCTGGGCCACTGACAAGAACAAATGAGGAGTGACTGTCAAATAGATGGAATTTACAAGTCAACTCTGGCCTCATTCACATACTGCAGCCAAATACACTTTTGATCAAATTGCAAATATTCTGTCACTGGAACACTAAGAATGCACAATCAAAAATGTCATTTTTCAATGAGCCCATTTCCAGTTAGTTGAGAAATTTCTTCCTAAATTTGATATTGAATAGGATACCCAACAAAACATTTTAACATAACCTGATCCAGTATTCTCATCAATAGAATAGAGATGGCCTAATTTTACTTCATTTAGTCACTGAAAAACTATTAGTTAAAATTAACCACTCTGGAAGCCTTTCAACATATTAAAAGCAGGCTAAATCCTACTTAATTTAAAAATATAGGCATTTTTTTAGTTAATTTTAATTTCATTATATAAATTATGTGATGAGGCTATTCTTCAATTGAATCATATGCGAGTAATTTCATACAATGTATATTTTGGAAGATGAATTTGAAAGTTTCCTTATACATAGCCTCATTTTCCAAAAGTTTTATATAATTGAGATGAAATGTGATTAATTGCATATAAGAATCACACACACACATGAGTTCTTTAAAATATGCTAAATTATCTAGATTATTTTAGATTATTCATAAATCTTGAAAAAGGAGCAAACAAAACCCATATGAAATCCCTTTATATTAATATAATACACTGTGAAATGCATTTTGAAGAATAATGTACAATACAATTGACAAAGCTTTAAATTCCATGTTCAGAAAACCCTTGTTTTCCATTTTTAATTGCTTTTATTTTAAAAAAGAGAAATTAGAGTTTATCCATAGAGTGCTAAATTATAGTTTAAACTTACAGAACTATCAGGTATGAGAAATGAAGACTAATTCATTTTTTCTTGGTGTGAGGATTGAACCCCAAACCTCTAATTCCTAATGACAGAAAACTGTAAGAGTTTGACAGGGATCATTTCTGTCTAGTTCTGAACTGAAGGCATTCAAAATTCAGTTAATGAAGTGACATTTCTATTGCCTGTTAAAGACGTTGAGGTGGGAAGGCGGCTGGAGAGATGGCTCAGTGGTTAAAAGTATTTGCTTGCAAAGTTTGATGGCCTAGGTTTTATTCTTCAGTACCCACGTAAAGTCAGATACACAAAGTATTACATGTGTCTTGAGTTCGTTTTCAATGGCAGGAGATCTTGACATGCCCTTGTTCATTCTCTCTCTCTCTCTCTCTCTGTGTCTCTCTCTCTGTGTCTCTGTCTCTCTCTCATATTAAAAAAAGACTTTTGTACTTTTTGCAGTTGTTTATTTAAACCTGTATCAGCAATTATTGCAACCGACAAAAAGAAATATAGACTTGGCCAGTATCTGGGCTAGAGTGAGACATAGTGGCATCGGATGTATTTCTGGAGATGTAAGAATGCAGTGGGAACTTAGCCAGAGCACCCAGTACCAGGGCAGAGAACATAATGTTAACACAATCAATTTAGGCCATTGGAATAATTCATTCAATTCCCAAAGTGATTATCTGGTTTGATTGTCTAGATTTATTTGATGCACATTAACTAAAACTATGCTTTCCTTTTTCCTTTGCAGACATGATGTTGATAAGTTCATCTAGGTGGGAATATGGGAGTCATTAAAATGTGATTAAGTTAGCTTAAAACATTTTCTGTTTGGCATTCTTCATGGTATTACAGACAGATGCCCTGGGAAATTTTTGTTTTTATTTGTTTACATTATGAGAACTCAAACATTTGTTACCCATGTCTAAGCTATCAAGCCAGGTTTGACAGAATCACTTGAAATTGTATTCAGTACAATTTGATAGAATTGTATTAATTCTATCAAAACAGATTCTGACAATAAAAACCAATAATGAGATGCGAGGAAAAGATCTAACTCCATTTAATCTACTAGTTCTAGAATTCTTCTGTATTTAATTCGGGGTGCATAAGCCCCATAAGTACTAATAACGCACTGTATTCTAGGCCTCCATTTAATCCATTTAAATGCTCTCCATTTTCCTTCCATCCAGTCTCTCGACACTGTAAGAAAGATCCTCACATGACACACTGACAAACTTGCACTCACATGCTTCTGACTGACAGGTTTTAATTCTTAGAGGCAACAGACTCTTAAGAAAAAGGTGGCAAATGTAGTTTCCTAACTGTCTTATCATGTACAAAATTGTCTTTGTGAAGTGGAAATAATAAATGTTTTTTATGAAATGTGGTGATATTTTATTTCCTTTTTTCTCTATTCCTATACCCTCTTACTTTTAAAGCACACTGTTCTCGGTCTGGAAATTCTTCAAGTATATTCTTTACTGAACCAGTCATCTATTAATACATATTCCTTCAGTTACCCACAAATTATAAAACCACTGGAGTGACAATTTCTAGGTACTGTATCAAGGTTTAGCCCAGACTCAGGTCCTCTTCAGTTGGAAGTTGGATGGGAAATGGATTGAAAAGGGAAGATGCAGAAGTGGTGTTCTTTCTCCACTTTCTAATTTCTATATTTAAGAAATATAATTCTTTTTACTGTTTACTAGGTGTCCCACACTGTTCTAGGACCCAGACAGCTTTCTGCATCTTGACCTGCTCATCAATCTAACCCTTAAAAAGTGGCCTCTTTCTTCCAGAGTGCCACGTAAGCTCTCCCTTTCATAGATGTGTACTCCCCAAGCCTCTTCAATGGACCTCACCATACTGTTCTCTCTGTATGTGCATTGTCCGCTGCTCCTCAATTTGACAGGATCGGGTATACAATAAAGGAGGTTTCAGCTGAACAATCTCACGCATTCCTCTTTTGAAAGCCTTAGAGATTTTAACACTGTTCTGATGAGATTTGAGTGTCCACCTTGTCTGTTTCCATGTCCATAGGGCTGGTCAGCAGGCTGGCAAGGAGAGCAGAACGCATGTCACTGCTGCCTCTGCAATGACTCCTGGGCCCAGCAGATGTGATAGAGGTGACATGCCTCATGAGAGGCAATCAGCTATCTTTTTGCATTGATGTAACCTAGATTTCCCCAATATTCTCTGCCAGCTGTAAGATAAAACAAATTCTCCAACCAAAAGTGACAGCAGCTTGGACTAAAGATAATTGAACGCCAAATCAGGTTTCTAACATGCCTGCCAAGGCTCAGGGAATATTCGGGAAGAAGGGGCAGAAAGATTGTAAGAGCCGAGAGGTGGATAGGGTTAGGCTGAGGCAAGGTCCCTCCCACCACACAGAGACTAACTGAGGCCTTCAGGTAATACCACTGAGGAGGGCCCTCAGTGGAATGTGGGCAGGGGAGGGAATGTAAGAATATAACCTTTAAAGGAATTAATTTTTTCCAAAGAAATTTTAATACTAAGTAAATGGTTATCATATATCTTCAGTACCTGGCAGCACAGATTTCGAGACTGTGTCTGGGGTCTTGGTTTTCAGAAGGACATCACACACCCCTCAGCCATTGTTTGTGGAATGGTGGCTTTCTTCTCTTACCTTCGTGGTGAAGTGAGACTGTTTCCCCAAACCACAGTTTTAATGGAGTCCACTTTGCTTTTAGAAGTAGTTTGCAGAGGGCTGGAGAGATGACTTAGCGGTTAAGGCACTTGTCTCCAGTGCCTGAGGCCCCCGGTTCAATTCCCCAGGACCCACATAGGCCAGATCCACAAGGTGGTGGCCTTGCTCTCTCTCTCTCTCTCTCTCTCTCTCTCTCTCTCTCTCTCTCTCTCTCTCTCTCTCTCTCTCATCTACCTCCTGTATCTCTCTGCTTGAAAATAAATAAATAAATAAAAATAGTTAAAAAAAGAAGTAGTTTGCAGAGAGAACATTCTCATCAGCTCTTAGCAGTAGGAGCTCCGCACTGCCTGAAAACATTATCAGGCTATTTGTTTAAGGAAGTTACAGCAAGACTTCCTATTTATAACAATATCCTCCCATTACATAAGACTTTCTCCTCACCATTTCCTGTGGTAAATGTGTTGGTGGGTTTTAGTAAAAAAGAATAATTTAGGACAAACTAAGATGTCTGGATAAGATTGGGAAAAGTCAGACTCACTCTTTAAAAAAATGTCTCTTTAGAGCAGACAGGAGGCAATTGGTCCATTCTGGGGAAGGATTCTGACCAGTAAGGAAGGTCACACTGCCCTTACTGGGAGGGGTTTGAAGCCCAGCATCCCCAGGCACCTAACATTCAGGCCTCCCAAGGCTGCAGGTGGAAGCTTGTGGCTGAGGACATTACTCAGATGTGGTAGCCAAAATTCCACACATCTGTTCTCTCTGGCAGGTGGTCGAGGTATTGAAAGGGCTGGGCCTTGACAGCAAGGGAGCCGGGGCCAAAACCTGAGAGTCTCAGCACGGAAAAGCTGACACTTGGCCTGGAAATCAAATTCCAGGCACATGTGGCAATGCGGTTGCTCTTTTACAAGAATGCTCAGGAAAAAGTCTCAGAAGCTGCCAGGCCCAGGTCATCTGTATCCTGCCCCAGTTCTATCCAGGGTCATGGGCGGGAGAGTACGGGAATTTTCTCCCCAAGACTCTTAGGACCCTTGAAAGAGGAATTTGCACTGCCTTCATCCCTCTGAGGTCCACCCCATTGCTGTCAGGATGCCTCTACCATCATGGGTTCATTTCGTGTCATAGACTTTCTTTCCATGTTGGTGAACCTCACAAACTTCTCAAAAGCTTACATTAGATACATCAAAGAACATACGTGGGATTACAAAAGAACACGGGTTTTATTGAAATTGAATTATCTTGAAGTTTGCAAGATTAAAAACATTTAACTTTTTTATTTTTATAATGTTAGGCAATTACCCGGAACTTCCACTGGTCAATGCTTTCAGCTCTAGAAACATATTTTAAAAATATGAAAAGGGGCTGGAGAGATGACTCAGTGGTTCAAGGTGCTTGCTTGCAAAGCTTGACAGCCCACCTTTGATTCCCTAGTACCTTAAAGCCAGTTTCATAAAGGGGCACATGCATCCACAGGAGGCCCTGGTGTGTACACACACACAAACTCTCTCAAATGAATGAATGAATAAATAAATAAGTATTTTTTAAAACTATGAATGGTAGAATTGTATGTATGTGAATACTTGACCAATCTATTAAATCATAAGGTTTAGTGACTGACATAATTGCAAAGTAGTGATGAGTGTAAAAATACTTTATAATCTCCACAGTAAATGAAATGTGATGTGAAAATATCTGATTTCTGGTGGTGGCAAGAAGCACAAGTAACGCCTAGTGCTACTGAAATTTGATGCCTAAATCTCTGTATTGAAGCACATACTTAATTTTAGTTGGAGGCTAGTAAAAACCATGAAGTTATTGTTTTTCTTCAAGCTCGTGTACCCTCTGCTTTAGTGCCCTTCCTATCGTGTTATTTGCCCATATCCCTTGTGACCAACCATGCATCATTTCTTAACCTCTAGAATATCTCGGAATCTGGAGTGTTGGATTTATGGTGGCATTATTGCTATTTGACACGAAAATTGAAAGTGCCTTTCATGTACTGGAAGCTGTAGAGGTTTTCTCATTTGATTTTCACAGGTTTGCAAAGGAGGGATGGACTTCTTTCTGACACATAGGTGAGGAGATTCAGAAAACAACCAATGCTACATTGGGTAAGTATCAGAGCCAGGATTAGAACCCACAGCCCTACTCTAACACTTCCTCATTATCAAGTGTAGCTCATCTTCTCGGGTGATTTAGTCATAGGCTTAAAGTTATTACTGGTAAGACTTACCAGACATTTATGTCTAAGTTAACATGCGAGGATATCATCAGAGTGATAAAGTTCACAGATTCTGGGTATAGATTGCTTGAGTTCTGACCCTGGCTTTGGCATTTTATTTATTTATTTATTTTTAATTTTGGGCAGATAAATATAAACTTCTGAGTCTAGGTTCATGCACTAAACTGTTGTGAAGAACTCATGAGTTAGTTCAGGTAAATGTCAGCTGTGTTTACTTGCATAAATCACATGGAAATATCTCTTTATAGTCATGACTTACGTTCATCGTATGCTGCTATCTTCCCACTTGCCCCTTTTTTGCTCTCCTTAATAAAGCCAGTCTTTCTAATCACAGTACTAATTGCATCATTCTCCTGCCAAAAATGCTTTTGATGCTCCCCATGAGTTTAAGAGGAAGCCTAAACTCAGTCCAGTGATTTGAGAGGGCTGGTTATAGTCTGGCTCTGCTTTTCCACTTCTGTCTTTAGATTCTAAACCTACTGAATTTGAATTTATTAAAAAATTGTTATTGATAGCTTCAATAATCATAGACCATAAACCATTATGATTCCCTCCCTAGCCTTCCCCATATCTCTTCCACCTCTCAATTAGTCTCTATTTTGTTTCAGTGTCATCATCTTTTCCTCCCATAATGTGTAGGTATTGTCAGGCACTGTGAAGTCATGAATATCAAGTCCATTTTGTATTTGGAAGTTTGCATTGTAAGCAGTCCTATCCTTCATTTGGCTCTTACAGTCTTTCTACCACCTCTTCCACAATAGACCCTGAGCCTTGGGAAGTGTAACAGAGATGTACCAGTGCTGAACACTCCGCTGTCATTTTTTTCAGCACTATGAAGTCTTTTGTGTCATACCAGTGGTCACATCCATGTGAAAAAGAGAGAAGCTTCTTAAGCCAAAAAGTAAGAGTAGCATTATTATATGGGCATGATCTTTTTTAAAAAAGTTTATATAAGGCAGTTCTGTTGGCATAATATATGCCAACCAAGACAACATATGTTACCCAGACAACAGTCCATGTTATTTTCCTAGGACTCATGACCTACCCCACTATACATTTTTAAAAACATATTGTTGTAGTCAGCTTTCTAGTTGCTACGAAGAAAAAAAAAGCGACTTGCGGAGGAATGGGTTTATTTGGATTACAGACTTGAGGGAAGACTCCATCCTGGCAGGGAAAATGATGGCATGAGCAGAGGAGCGGACATCACCTCCACCACAGCACCGCAAACAATGGCAGGAAGGTGTGCCAAACACTGGCAAGGGGAAACTGGCTTATAACCCCCATAAGCCCACCCCCAACAACACAGCTCCATCGAGGTTGTAAAACCCAAACTGCTATAAGCTGAAGATCAATCATTCAGAACACATTAATTTGTTTGTGGGAGACACCTGGATCAAACCATGACAGTCCATCCCTGGCCCACACAAACTAATATTTGTACATGATGTAAATACAATATGTTCAGCTCAACTCCTAAGTCCCCATAGCTTTCAACTGAGCCATAATACCAAAAATAAACCCAAACATGAGGCATGGCAAAAACAGATTGAACCAATACATGATTTAAATCAAGCAGGGCACCATCAATCTCTAACTCCAAGTTCAATGATTCTAACCAAAACAAGTCTCTTGGAGATCCGATTCCACCCCTCCAGCTCGGCTACTCACAGTCTGGGAAAACTTCATCCGGTGCTGGAAGATCGCTTTGGAAGCTACCCATAGTCCTGGCATCTTATTGGGTCTCCATTGCAACCCATAGTTCATCCTCATGGCTCCATCGGGCTTCCATGTAGGCAATCTAGAACACTCGTTTCACATTGCTGATGGACATTTTTAAAAAACAAAACTGTGTTGCAAATCCAATGACCCTTTCTTCCTGCATTTGTTGTATTTCACAGAACCAGGTGGGCTGCCAGTTTGTTAATCCAGGGGGAAACAGAGCATTCAGGCTCCTTACTTCAAAGAGTCCACATTCTTCTGTTGTTCCAATGCAGACCAGCTGGCCCATTCTCAATGGTTGTCATCTCTCAAACAATTTCAGGTGAACAGGCAGCAGTTTTGGCCTAAAGATCTTTCTTTCTGTGCTATCTCCATCTTCTCACACCAGTCCATCTTTATGAACAACCATGTATGTATGTAAAACAACCCTTCACAGTTTCCCAGGACATAGGCACGCAGAACACAGTAAGCCTCTCACACAAACTGCTTCTGGCACAGTCCTGACAAAGTTCTTTCTCACCCTCATAAGCCAAACATCACAGTCCATAGTTCTTACTTCATTCAGGTCTTTCAACTCTGACCAGAATGGTCCATTAAGCTGTACTCACAGCACTGCAAGGTGTCTCTCAGGACAAGGTTTCAAATCCTTTCACATTCCTCCTGAAGATCATTTCCAAAAAGCCAAGCCACAAGATCAGGGTTCTAGCAGCAACAGATGATCCCACATCCTGGTACCAAAACTGTTGCAGTCAGCTTTCTAGTTGCTGTGCAGAAAAACAAACAAACAAAAACAAACAAAAAAAGTGGCTTGTGGAGGAATGGGTTTATTTTGCTTACAGACTCAAGGGGAGACTCCATTCTGGCAGGGAAAATGATGGCATGAGCAGAGGGGTGGACATCAACTCCGCTACAGAACTCCAAACACTGTCTAGGGGAAGCTGGTTTATAAGCCCATAAGCCCGCCCCCAACAACACAGCTCCAGGGAGGTTGTAAAACCCAAACTGCCATCAGCTGAGGATCTATCAATCAGACCACATTCATTTGTTTGTGGGGAACATCTGGATCAAACTATGACACATATCTATTGTAAATAATTAGATACAGTGTATAAGCAAATCTTGTGGTGGTACCCCCATTTCCCTCCTCCCTGTCCCTAGCCCACTGGGGTCTCTCCTTGTGGGCAAACTGGATCTGTCCATGGGGAAGGGGTTATGAATTGCACAAGAGGTAGCCAGTTATTTTTTTTCTCCTTTGTGTGTTATTGCTGAGGGAGGCAACATCTCTGGATATTCTCCTCCACCATGGCTCTTACAATCTTTTCATCCCCTCTTCCACTCAGTTCCCTGAGTCATGGTGGGTGAGTTTTAAGTCTGCTTTATTGTTGAGATCTTAAGTGTCTCTGGAATTCTACTTTGGGTTGTGTTTGGTATCATTCTTTGGTCTGTCTCCATTGTCCTTTCATGAGTTATCTGACTTGCTGTGGTGATAGGTCTCTCTTTTTTTTTAACTCATCACATTCTCATAGGTTTCATTTGGGCCCTGTGTGATAGGTCAGGGGTGGTACGTCTCTTGTCAGGATGCCAGCCATCATCCAATGTCTTGTTGGTGGGATTGGGTTCTCCATGGCCCTTGCTACTTTCTGAAAAATACAAACAGAATCTCCATGGGAGAGTGAGATCAGTATAGGTTAAGTGAGATAAACACTGTTAATTTGGCAAAATTCTAATGGGTATAGCCTCTCTGTAGATCTCTGGTAGTGTGAATTTTCCTTTGGATCCCAGGTTCTTGGTCCCCATAAGATTTTGCCATGGATCCAAGTTCCAGTTAAGGGTTCCTTGCTACTGAGTAGATCTCTTAGTCAATCAGTAAGCCACTGATTACCCTCCTAGGTTTAGTGCCACTATTGCTCAAATGAGCACTTCTTGACTTTCTGTTCTCTTCCATATAGCAGTGTGTTCAGCATTCTCATGACAACCGGCTGTATTGTATAACAATGTTCTCTGCTTTCTCCAAATATCATTGACCAATTTCCCCTTCTAGCATTACATATGCTACCATCTGGGAGCTGGTTACCATTCTGGATCTAGCAGGTTCTCTCGTTATTCTGTGATGACACTTTTTAGCAATAGGGTCTTACCTTTGGCCTGGGGCAGGTATGCAAGAGCTTTGACAAAAGCCTCTCTTGTTTTCGGGACCTCATGGGTCTCTTTGATCAACCACTCATTATGAGAAGTAACCAATGACTGGGACAGGGAATTGAAAGCCTGAGCAGTTTTTCTTGGAGACAGGCTTCCTCCCATTCCATTCATGGCCCCTCTTACCAGGGTATGCCCACAGCTTCCTAGAGAGCTTACTGTATGAAAGTAAGATTTTTATGATATCAATTCATTGTTGGTTTAGCTTATTAGTTCTTCAGTACCAGGCTTGTATTCCCTCCTATGGAGTGGGGCTCCAGTCCAATTAGAGAGTGGTCTATCCTCCACAATGGACGTGCCACTATTGTCTCACATGGCGCATTTGGGATCTGGTGCATATCGCCCTGAATCCCCAGTTCCAATCAAGAGTTCACCCTCACTGAGTGGAATATTTGGCCAAATTTAATAGCTGTTGATTGTCTCCCCCAGGCCCAGGCTCCTCCATTGCACAAGTGCTCCCTTCTTGGTTTGCTTTTCTCTCCCAGTAGGAGGTGTGGTCAGCCTACTCATGGCCACAGACTGTGTTTCATGCCAGTGGTCTGTTTACTCCAGCTATTGTTGGTCAGCTTTCCCTGGCAGCTTGTGTAGTGCCTTCCAGCACTGAACTAACTGCCATCTAGGGGCTGGTTACCATTCCAGACCTTGAAGGGTCTCTCGATGCTGAACGATGGTATTCTGTGGTTTCTTTAGCAACAGGGTTTTGCCTCAGGCCTGGGGAGGGTGTTCAAGAGCCTTGATAGAATTCTGTCTTGTTTTTGTAACCTCATGTGTCCCTTTGGTCAACAGCTCACTGAGGGAAGGAACCAGTGGCCGGGACCTAGGGCTATCAGACTGCTCAATTGTTCAAAGACTCAGACATTCTCCCCTACTACTCATGGCCCCTCTTACCAGTTGACACCCACTACTTACTTTTTAGGTTATAGTATGCTCGCGAGAATTTTATGTTTTTGAACCTAATTTGGTTTGGCCTCATGTTTGAGCCATTTCCCTCCCCCCCTTCCCTTACCCCACGCTTATACCCTCTCAGTTCTTTCTACTAGTCTGGATAAAGAAAACGGTTATCCTGGCTAAGGACTGCATATGAGGGAGAGTATGCGGCGTTCCATTCTCTGTTCTTTTGAGTGTTCGCTTAGTAAGATCTACTCGAAGTCAGACCATTTTTTCCTAAATTTCAATATGTCATTTTTCCTTTCAGCTGAGTATAATTCCATCGTGTAAATATACCACAGTTTCACTGTCCATTCCTCCATAGATGGGCATTTAGGTTGATTCCAATTCTTGGCTATTATGAATTGAGCTGCTATAAATATAGTTGTACAAAATTTTCTGCATGGAGATGTGGCATCTTGCGGGTAGATGCCTCGTAGAGGGATAGCTGGGTCCATTGGTAGTTCTATGTCCATTCTGTCTAGGAGTCTCCACATTGCTTTCCATAATGGTTGAACAAGTTTGCAATCCCACAAGCAGTGAATGAGGGTTCCTTTTTCCCCGCATCATCGCCAGCAATGATTGTTGTTGGTTTTTTTTTTATGATTGCTATTCTGACAGGGGTAAGATGGTATCTCATTGTGGTTTTGATTTGCATTTCCCTGATTCTTAAGGATGCTGAGCACTTTCTTAAATGAGTCAAGGCCATTTGTGTTTCCTCCTCTGAGAGTTCTCTGTTGAGATCAGTACCCCATTTTGTGAGGGGGCATTTTGGGGTTATGTTATTAATTTTTTTGAGTTCTCTGTAAGTTTTGGAATTTAGGCCTCTGTCTGAGTTGTAGCTGGCTAAAATCATTTCCAAATTTGAAGGGGATGTATTGGCTCTGAGTATGGTTTGTTTGTCTGTACAGAAGCTTTTGAGCCTCATCAGGTCCCATTGGTTAAGTGATTGTCATATTTCCTGGGCTGCTGGAGACTTGCTCAGGAAATTTTTCCTGCTCCTATTTCATGTAGAGTTCCTCCTATTTTTTATTCCATGGTGTTCAGGGTTACCGGATTTATATTAAGATCTCTAATCCATTTATAGTTGATTTTTGTGCACAGTGAAAGGAGTGGGTCTAATTTCATTTTTTTACACGTGTTTATCCAATTCCTCCAGCACCATTTGTTGAAGATGCTATCTTTGGCCCAGCATACATTGTTGTCCCCTTGTCAAAGACCAAATAACTGAAGTTACTTCCATTTAAAGCTGGGTCTTCAATTCTGTTCCATTGATGTGTATGTCTGTTTTTATGCCAGTACCATGCTTTTTTAGTTACTATGGCTTTGTAGTATGTTTTAAAGTCAGGCATGGTGATACCTCCTGAGTAGAGTTTTTTACTTAGAATAGACTACCGATTTTTATGTGTTAATTTTGTATCCTGCCACATTGCTGAAGGCATTAATCACCTTCAAGAGGTTAGTGATACTATTCTTTGGGTCTGATATATAAAGGATCATGTCATCTGCAAAGAGGGATAGTTTAATTTCTTCCTTTCCGATTTGTATCCCTTTTATGCCCTTCTCTTGTCTTATCGCTTGGGCTAGAACTTCAAGCACTATGTTAAATAGCAGTGGTGAGAGTGGGCAGCCTTGTCTTGTTCCTGAATTGAGTGGGAACTCCTTGAGTCGTTCCCCATTGAGAACAATCTGTACTTTAGGAGTTTTGTAAATTGTCTTTATTAAATTGAGGAATAGGCCATCTATGCCTATTCTTTTGGGAGCTTTGAACATGAAGAGGTGTTGAATTTTGTCAAAAGCCTTCTCCGCATCTATTGAGATAATCATGTGGTTTTTGTGTTTGAGCCGATTAATGTGGTGTATCACATTTATCGACTTGCGTATGTTGAACCATCCCTGCATCTCTGGGATAAAGCCAACTTGGTCAGGGTGGATAATATTTTTGATGTAGTGTTGTATCTGGTTTGCTTGGACTTTGTTCAGGATTTTTGCATCTAAGTTCATCAGAGATATGGGTCTATAGTTCTCTTTTCTTGTTGCATCCTTGCCTGGTTTGGGGATTAGGGCAATGGTAGCTTCATAGAAGGTGTTTGGTAGCCTTTCCTCTTTTTCTATGCTTCTAACAAGCTTCAGAAAGAGTCGTTTTAGCTCTGTGATGAAGGCTTGGTAGAATTCAGCTGTGAAACCATCTGGTCCTGGGCTTTTCCTTTTGGGAAGGTTTTTGATTACATCTTCAATCTCTGTGGATATGATAGGTTTATTTAGTGCTTTTATCTGCTGTGGGTTAAGCTTTGGCAGTTGCTAGGTGACCAAAAGCTTATCCATTTCTTCTAGGTTCTCTAATTTTGTGGAGTAGAGGCTTTGGAAGTATGACCTGTGCCAAATACTATAGAATACAGTAGCCTTTTTTTATTTTTTTTTACTAAAACACACTAAATGTATTTATTGTTCCCATAGCAGATATATCTTTCTGATAAGGCTGGTTCCCCCTCAAGTTCTTGGGAGAGTAAACATTAATTGTGCCAAATTCATTACCTTTTCAGAGTAGTTGATAGGCCAATTGTGGAGATCAGTCATGTGACATGAATCTGGACAACTTTTATTCTGATCATCACCATTGACTGAGAGGAAGTTTATTTGGTACTCATGGGATCCAAGAGAGGAATAACTAATAATGATGCCTCCGGAAGTTTATATGTGAACTTATGATTCTTAGATTTCCCATATCTAGTTTATAATTATAAGAGAAACTAGTGAGAATGGCAGAATAGGAAGAGTAAAATAATATGAATTTTTGATGATTTTGAAGAACCATTAAGCTAAATATCCTAACTTTCCTTGCTATAGAAAATAATGAATGACTTCACAGTTTTATGTTTTCTTGGTTGACATTCAGTTTCCTGTTTCTGAAATCCCAGTATGTTCTCTCTCTAGTTGTTTTACTCTGAGAGATCGCACTTTATACGTACCACTTACTTTTTACCTGATCAATGTCTCCCCATACAGGACTGAATGTCCCATCTTCTCACGGCTTGGTACAGCCTAGATAGTCAAATCAAATCCAAATTTAGCTGATGGGTTTTGGGCAGCTCTGGCTTTCCTGATTAACAGTAAACTACAGTTGACTGGAGTGCCCTTGCCTTCTACCGCCCTCTTGCTTTGAATCTAGAAATAGTGCCACCATCCAGAAACACTGAGAGGATGGCTTGGTCAAGAGAGTTTCAGAGACATCAGCACTGATGTCCCTGACCTCAGAAACAGTATCGGTAATTGTTTAACTCCAGTTTTTCAAGTGAGCAAGAGGAGCTCTTGCTTATTTAAGCTACTAGAGTCAGTTTTTTTCCATTAAAGATACAAGATATTCAGCAAGATAATTATTACATGATGGTTAAACCACAATGCATCAATTTTGCTCACTAATATACCCTAAGATTATATTATACTTCCACTTTCAGTTAGTAAGATAAAGAGGCTGTGGTGCGTTGATTGATTGTAAAGACTAAAGAAGTCAGAAAAATTATAAACACAAAGATGTAATGTGAAAACTGTGACCTGTGAGATGTACTGTGTGTGATTCTAGAGAGTGGAGGATAGCTCAGTGATGAAAAATCATATCTAAAGTTGTAAACTCACTGGATGGGTTTAGCAACAGATTGGATACAGTGGATGAAAAGGATTAGTGGTCTGGTAGTTAGGTCAATAAAAATATGCACAAATAGCACAAGGAAAATGAATGGAAAATTATTGTACAAGGAACAAATGGAAAACACTCAAATATATGTATGAACAGCATTTCAAAATGAGAGGATATTGAAAATGTCAGAGAATGGCTGGTTTACAATACTTAAAAATGTTAATTTGTAGGTATAAGAAACTTAAGAAATATCAAGAATCATGAATAATCATATATAGCTACATGATCATAAAATTTCTAGAACAAAACACAAGGGAAAATTTAGAAGCAATACCTAGATTACATCTAAACACAAACATATTTCAAAGAAACATGACTTACATCTTATATCTCAAGGGAAACAATGAAAGGCAGAAGAAAATGGAATGATCTTTTTAAAGTGAGAAGGAAAGGAGTAATTTCTTTAAAAAATATTTTATTTAATCATTTTCAAGCAGAGAAATACAGAGAGAGGGAGAGAGAGGGAGAGAGAGAGAAAGAGAAAAGAAAGAGAGAGCACTAGGGCCACCACCATGTGGGTCTGGCTTATGTGGGTCCTGGCGAATTGAACCAGGGGCCTTAAGCACTGGAGGCAAGTGCCTTAACCACTAAGCAATCTCTCCAGCCCAAGGAGTAATTTCTTTAAAGGATTACGTGGGAAAAGTGAAATTCTTCAAAGTTGAGATAAAAATAAGAATATTTTTAGAAATGCAACAACCAAAGCTATTAACACTAATAGATCTTGTTTACAGGAAACACTCAAGGAAATTCTTCAGGCAAAAGAAAGTGATTTTAGTTGATAAACAGAAGGTTAGATGTTTGGTGGAAAAAGAATACCAGAAAAGGGATATATGTGGGAAGTAAGTACTCATTAGAAATTTATAGGTGAATGTATGGGTGTTTATTGGCTATAGGTGTCTATTGAAATTTTGAGTGTGTATATGTAATGGTTAAGTTTTGATTTTAACTTGACCTTTCAAGTAGTCTGGGGTGGGTCTCTGAGGATGTTTACAGGAAGGCAGCCTCTCAGTAGGGGGCAAGATTTAGGGAAGCTCAAAGAAGCTAGAAGTAAACATCCTTTCCTGTGTGGGCCATGCAGGAAAGAAATTCCAGAGACTCAGGAAGCCATTAAGTCTGGGATAGGGTTGCAAGACCTCAACCTAAGGCTATATAAAGGGGAAGAGATTCTCTCCTTGGCCCCCTCCTGCCTGTTTGCTGTTCTGTGTATGGTGTTGGTTATAATTCTCTCTCTGCTTGGACCTGTGAAAGAGGGCCAGCCTCTTTCGCTGTTATGGAACTTCCCCTCAATCTGTAGTTTCAATAAATACTTTCCTCCCCCAAATTGTGCCTGGTTTGAAGATTCATCCCAGTGGTGTGTGGCTGACTGTGACAGTGTACCACTGAAATATTTGATGAAAATAATAAAACATGAAGGGAAATTGATAAATTGAGTTTTAACCATTACTATATTTGTTTTAGACTCTGATATGTAATGCCATAAACTCTAAGCAGAGTAATCAGTGAAATAAAACAGAAGAATGTATAAGAGAATGGATAATGGAGTAATTGTGTATTTGACTATCAATAATGAAAGAAGAATAACATATAGTAATATAAAGTACATATATGGTTAAGTAGGAAAATGAAAACAAGATAACAGATATAACCCTTATGACATCTCTAGTTACATTCAGTATGAATGGATTAAGTACCAAATAACTTTACTATAATTATATCTACAATTTAGATGGACCAATACTCTAGTACAAGAAATATAAATAAATGAAATACTTTTCTGTTATATAGCTGAGGAAATTGAGCTGCGAAGACCATAATGAGGCTGCAGCTGTTGAACACTAATACCACAAATAGAATCTAGAGCCCAGCTGTGATGATTAAGTTTTGCTGTCAACTTGACCTGTTTAATAATCCTTGGTGGGTTCTGAGGTTGCTTACAAGAAGGCAGCCTTCTCAGTAGGGTATAGAATGTAAGGAAGCTTGGGGAGCTAGAAACAAATATCCTTTCTTAGGAGGACAGTGCAGAAAGGAAATTCCAGAGACTCAGGAAGCCAACAAGTCTGGAATAGGATTGCAAGACCCCATCCTAAGACTATATAAAGGAGAAGGAATTTTCTCTCCCCCTGCCTGTTTGCTGGTGGGGGGGTGAGCGGTTGGTGATGGCTTCTCTCTCTCTCTCTCTCTCTCTCTCTCTCTCTCTCTCTCTCTCTCTCTCTTCTCTCTCCTCTCTCTCTCTCTCTTCTCTTGTGAAGCAGGGCCAGCTTCTTTCTCCATTATGGATCTTACTCTGGATCTGTAACTTCAATAAATACCTTCCTCCCATAATTGTTCCTGGTTTGGAAGTTCGTCCCAGTGGCGTCTGGCTGACTATGACATCAGCCATCCTGTATTTCCTCCACCAGTTTATCTCATCCCTTTGGGTGACTTAGTCATTCACCTAGAGTCAGGCACTATGCAAGACTTGTTTGGAGACTTATTTCTAAACCAAGAGGGTAGCATAGTGGTTAAGATGACAGAAAAGAGACACATTTGCTGAGTTCTAAACCCACTGTTCCATTTTTAGACTTAAAAGATTTAATTTACTGAATGAAGTTTCTCCATTCTACAAGATATACCCACCAATAAAGGCTACTGGGGACAGTCTGAAGAGAAGGTGAAAAAATCTTAATCTTAAAACCATGGACTCTTGGGCTGGAGATATGGCTCAGCGGTTAAGGCACTTGCCTCCAGTGCCTAAGGCCCCGGGTTCAATTCCCCAGGACCCACATATGCCAGACCCACAAGGTGGTGGCCTTGGTTCTCTCTCTCCTCTCTCTCTCTCTCTCTCTCTCTCTCTCTCTCTCTCTCTCTCTCTCTCTCTCTACCTGTGCTTGAAAATGAATAAATAAAATATTTAAAAAAAAAACAACCATGGACTCTGGCCAGTAAATCCCAAGGCCCCAGAGTTTGGTTGTCCCCCACAGGAAGCTATTGACCAAGGAGACCCATGAGGTCTCCCAAACAATGTAGGCTATTGACAAAACATTTATTTCCTGCCAGAGCTATTGCTGAAGACACCACAGGCTGTGGCCACAGGACATTGGAACACCTATCCTGGATCTGAAAGGTTAAACAGGTCCCTCCTGGATGGCCTTCATAGTGCTGGAAAGCCTTATGGGAACCACTGGAGGACAATGGTCACTAACAGCATGTATAAGCAGGGGACCCTTCAGAGTACAAAATCAACCAGTCAGTCAAGAATTACACACTTTTGCAATAGCTGCATGCATCATCTGTGATTAACCATCTGTTCTCTGATTGGCCATAAGCCCACTCAATGAGAAAGAACTCATATTTGGTACTGGAAACCTAGTTGGAATCCCATGGTCTGGAAACTCAGACTTCAGACAGAAGCCTCCACTGCTCTCTGGAGAACAAGAGCGGGTATGCAAAAAAAAAAATCTCTCAAATCTCTCAAATAAATTTGCATACCCTCTTTAATACAAGCTGCTCTCACTCTTGTTTGAAGAATGCTTTATTTTACAGATGACAGAGAATATGGAGGAGAACCAAGATCCATCTATAAGGTGAGAAGCTAGCCAACTGCCCACCAGGAGACATGCCACCTTTATGACATCTGCCAGGGCCCAAGAGAATTTGCAGAGGAAACAGTGACATGAATACTACTCTTACTATTAGCCTGACAATCAGTTCCAGGGCAACGCTGAAAGATATGATGATCAATCAAAACTTATCAAAGTAGAAATCCACAGGCTACAGAGAACTCACCACTAAATCAGACTGCCAAAAAGGCCTGCCGTGACTCAGGGAACATTGCAGAATAGGGGGCAGAAATATTGTAAGAGCCACAGACTGGGTAGGAATAAGCTGAGGCACAGTCTCCATACTCCTACCGCACTGGGACTGACTGAGGCCTTCATGACCCCACAGTGAATACCATAATCCCACTGAGGAGGGAGCCCAGGGTAATGAAAGCTGGGCAGGGAGATAAAAGAGTATAACTTGTTATAATATATATATATATATATATATATATATATATATATATATAAATTAAAATAAAAATTCAATTTAAAAATGGCTCTGATAAAACCAAGAAAGGAGCAATTGTGCAATGAAGGAACCTGGGCCTGGGGGAGTCAATCAACAGCCATTAAATTTGGCCAAATATTCCACTCAGTGAGGGGGAACCTTTGATTGGAAATGGGGATTTAGGGCAAGATGCACCGGATCCCATACTCTTGGGCTCCCAAGAAAAGATGCACTATGCGAATGTCTGATAGGGAG